>JAODKF010000038.1:9713228-9742323 GCA_026779585.1 Mormyrus proboscirostris | reverse complement strand
CCGCAGACTGTAATGAATTATTAAATGGCCCTCATTCTCCATCACAGTGCCCTGGCTGTAGATTTTTAGGCACACGATGAATTACAATGCAGCCACTTTGATAGTAAATCAAATAACCGAACCTGGAGATTAACAAGTGCGTGGTCCACAGCTTATCAGGCTTCACTGACTCTCTTCCCATTACCTGTGTAATGAAGTGCATTGCTTTATGTAATGTGTATGAATGTCGTGCTTATAGTATGACCCTGGGGGGTGTCACTTTAACCTGTGGAGTAGACGGTGGTTACGGTGTCAAAAAGTCAGACCCTGGGTTTTATCCGGCTATTTCCGTGACCCTCTGTGTCATCCCCCACCCCCACAGTGGGTGGTAACTCCCGCCGAGAAGGTCAAGTACGACGAAATGTTCACCAAGACGGACGCTGATATGGACGGGCTGGTGTCGGGCCCCGAGGTACGAGACATCTTCCTGAAGACCGGCCTGCCCTCTACCACCTTGGCCCGCATCTGGTAAGGCTCGAGATCCGAAATGCTAGGCACTGACCTGCAGGTGGCGACTGTCTGGGGACTCTGACACAAAAACAAATAGACAAAAAATAAAACACAAATAATTAAATTCCCAGTGGAAATTAAGTATAAATAAGACTTGTATGGAAAACTATACTTTAACCGCAATAAAAATGGAATCAGTAGCATACTCTTGACAGTTATTCCATTAAGCTGAACACTTTTGACTATAAACACGACAGGGAACTAGAATAGCTGTAAGAAAACGGCAGTCAGGCATTCAGAGTAGGTACACGCAGCTGCTTGGTTTGGGAGGCAGATGCCGCTGTGCCGATTGTCTGGGTCTCGTACTTCAGCTCTCTGCACGGCTCTTGGTGTGTCGTGAATGTGGGCGGCACAAACATGTGTAGGTAGTGCTGTGGCCATAGTGCCGCTGGGCATGATGGGAAATAAGGCTGTGACCCCTGAGCGAGAGGCTGGAGTTGTGAGGTTTTGGTGTTAGCTGATGGACTTAAAACGCATATTTTAAAATTTGGCATGTGTGTTTTTAAGAGATTATTTTGTTATATTTTTGGGGTGGAGGATGAAGAATGTTGTTTTTCCCCTGTTTTGATTATTTGATTAATTATTGATTGATTGATTGATTGATTGATTGATTGATAGATATTTAAGTTGTCATCTTCCTGAGTGGGGGCATGCTCTCCAGTGTGCTGGAGTGCCTCTCCACCGCCAAATCATTTTGCAGTGCATAGTTCCTTAGAAGTACGCTTGCTGTGTTTGGCCCAGCCGGGCCGCATGGTAATGGCTTGCGTGAGCATGGCTGGAGGTAAAGGCTTGAAGCCCAGCTCATGCCAGTCCAGGGACCTTTGCCGTTACACGCCCCTGCATCTGTGTGTTTCCCAGGCAGCTCTGCGACATAAACAACATGGGGCAGCTGACCCGGGATCAGTTCGGCCTGGCTCTGCACCTGATCAACCAGAAGCTGACCAAGGGGATCGAGCCACCTCAGTCCCTCCTGCCAGAAATGATCCCGCCCTCAGACAGGATGGCTGCCCGGCCGGTAAGAGCACGCACATGCTCCCTTTGTCTTCTGTCTGTCTGTCTGTCTGATTTTCTTGGAGAAAGTTATTGTGAGATCTGCTTCTGTCCCCTTTTCTGTTAGCTTCCATAATGTCCTCTTAGCCTGAGTCGTGTAGAGCAGTGTTTCCCAACCATACGGTTCATGTTTTTGCTTCCTCACCAGACGGTCCATGTTTTTGCTTCCTCCCTGCGATATAGTCCCATTTTTGCCAAGATGTCACTGGTATAGAGCATTTCCTTTATCACTTAAAGGTGCATTTACAATCACATAAAGGCCCCAACATTTTGCTGTATGATTCGAAGGTAGTGAGAATGTGCAGTTTGGTGGAAGCTGTGTGTTTCTGGGACGTTTTGCTGCAGTCACCCCTTTCTGCTGCTTTCATGTTCCGTTTTGACGGCTCCTGCAGTATTGCTGTCATCTGTTTGGCTTTGTGCGGTTCTTCATCGCCCCCTAGCAGTGGGTGTAAGCACTGCTCCCTTTGTCCATGTTCTCCTCACAGACCAACACCATGCCCAGCCAGGCCGCAGACTTCTCTGCCATCAAGGAGCTGGACTCCCTTAGCAATGAGATTGTCGACCTACAGCGGTAAGTGTCGGCCCCGTTGATGTCGTGCCCCAAGGGCACTTTTCATTTGGTTCATGAGCATAGGAAAGACATCTTACTTTTATGGGGCTCTGTTTTACCTCGAACCTTCTAAATAGCTTCTTTGAAACTTTTACTGCTCAGTATCTTCTATTTATGTTTATCATTAAGTCTGATTTCTGCAGATTTAACCAGCCAGGTATGTGTCATGCAATCAGTTTGATGTATTCTGTAATATCCATCCATCCATTTTCCAACCCGCTTTATCCTATTGGGTCGCGGGGGGTCCGGAGCCCATCCCGGAAGCAACGGGCACGAGGCAGGGAACAACCCTGGACAGAGGGCCAGCCCATCGCAGTATTCTGTAATATCTAGATATTTCTTTTTTTTTCTTTTTAAAGCTGGTGAGATTACTCTTATCTGGAATATGTACATACACACACAAACATGATTTTTGCTTCATGCTGTCCATTGTTGCTGTGAGGACCCAATACACACACACACACACACACACACACACACACGCACCCAAAGTACCTAGCAGACTATAGAGAGTCAGAGTGGATGGCTCATGTACCTGGCCATGTAAGTGACTGGAGGTGTGTGTAGGTGGGCAAGGAGAATAATAAGAAGCTGGATGGCTGACTAACCAATAGGGGCTGCCTGTCAGAGGCTCAGCAATCCTCCAATGAGAAGGAGTGAGGAAGCCAGGTGTCTCCAGGGCCAGCCTCTCTGCATAACGAATGCTGCCCCCTCATGGTTGGGGGGGGAGGATGTTACCAAGGAGTCTCAGTTACACAAACAGATTTTTCCCCCTCTCACATTTTAAGGCTGTTAACACCTGCCTCATGTTTCCCGGGTCGCCCTGCAGCGGCCGCGTCGGGCTCAGGAAGCATCCTGAAGGGAGGAATCAGATCTGACCTGCGTTCTGTACGTCCCTCTGCTGGAGAGGAAGGGTGGAGAGGGAGAGAGAGAGGGGGAGGGGGAGGGGGAGAAGGAGAGGGAGGGGTGTGAGGCTGCCAAGTGCATGGGCCTTGGCTACGGCAGCGAGCGAGCGAGCGAGAGCGTGCTGGCGAGCGAGAGAGCGCTGCAGAGTTAGCATGGGGGACTGCGCGCTGCAAAGATGATGCGCGTCGTGCGGGATTGCTTAAAATCGCCACGGCGACGGGAAGACTCCGGCGAGAGGTAAGCTGCGGCACTTCTGTTCCCTAGCCGATACTGAATCCCCAGATCGGCTGCGAGATTTGCAGGGAAGCGCTGACCTTATCGCGGCGGGGGGCTCATACTCGAGGCTTGCCGGGGGTCTCGCGCCGTGGCCTCGGGCCTGGCTGTCAGACACGGCCGGCTCGTCTCCACCTGTGCGCTCTCGTCTGCCGTGGCTATGTTCCCCTCGTCCGAAGAGCTCGTTAAATCAGCGTCGTGGTAATCGGGCTTCTAATCGGGCTTATTTTTCCTTTTCTGCCTTAGACTTGGGGATGTGGTGTGTTACTGTATTGCTGTTGAACTACCAGCAGGGGAAATAGATCAGAGTAGCAGGATTAATGTTAACCAAGACAAGGTTGTAATATAATGTTTATTAAAACAAGTGGTCTGTGTGTGGGTGAGAGAGAGACTGTTATCCTCTCCAGGAGAAGCTGTCAGGTGGGTTGTGATATTTTATACGTGTATCTGCATGTACACAGTGTGTGTGAATGGGAGAGCAGTGAGACACTTGTACTGTAATCCATCCCGCCCCCAGTTCTGCCTTGAGAGATTCATAATGTTATTACTGTCAATATGTGCACCCAAGCAGGCATGTCGCTGTTGTGCTTTCTTGCTAAATATCCTTCAAGCAGCATGTTTTTATTGTACATGAAAACAAAGTCCAAACCCCCCCCCCCCCCCCCAGCCTTTTCCTCAACATGTCGCTGTATTTTCAGTTCAGTGTTTCGTTTCTCTTAAAATGTACTATTTCGGTACCTTAATGTGGAAAGTGTTTCAGGTGGTTCAGGCATCTCCTAATTTAACCAGTTTTTTTAGATTTAATTTAACAGCCATATGCACTGCCAGTTTGCCGGTTGTCTCGGACTCTAAAGCACGGGGTTGCAAAGTTGTCAGTCAGAACTGCATTGTAGTATTAAATAACACTACTGTGGTAAACCATATAAAACATTGTATAGCTTCCTTCCATACTTCAAAACCTACTTGGTCAGACTAATTCTGTGAGTTTTCATATTGAAAGAATTGTTTGGTCTGGAGAGGCAAAATAAATCCCTATTGATATATTTCAGACGTGCCACTGTGCAGTTGTCTAGTTAAGCCAACCGCGGGTAACAGTGTTATTTCATTGGTCAGTCCACATGAGTCCTGTGTGCCAGTGTGACCCTACTTTAGCGTGACCCTGGTGATCTGCTCCATTGACGTGCTGTCATGCCTGGTATAAACACATGACACCTGGCTGCTTCTCATTGGAGGGACTCGGGGGGGGTAATGTGGCTGTTTTCTCCCTAACCCTCTTCTGGTTGGGTAATTAATTTCCACGCTGGCCCATTTTTAGTAGCGGTATCCATCTTGATAATTAGTATGCTTAATGTTTAATTACCCGTCTGGTCTAGGTACTGCCTGCTAATCTCCGGTTAAATGTGCTGCTATTATGTGAAGATGATGCATCAGTCATTACATTTAAAGAGTTAATTGGATCTTTGCGGAAGCAGGGTTTCATTGTGAAGTCCTCGCTAACTTGAGAGCCTGCCCTCCTGGATGCAGGTCAGATGCTCCTGGTGTCCTGCTTCGCCGGTGGCCGTGCTTCGTCACCCTCCCGCAGCGTGACGCGGTGTGTTGTGCGGTGACCCCCCCCCCCCCGGGGGGGGGAGTGCAGGGACAGGCTGCTTCCTCGCTCTCTTTGAACGAGCTGCACAAGGATCCTGCGCTGCCAAGAGGGAGTGGGGGTTGGGCCACATGGTACAGATCCCAATATACACCCGCCCCCCCCCCGTGATGAGGCAGTCTGCACATGTGCAGTAGGACAGCAGAGAGCCGCACAGAGAGAGATTGAGGCTGTACAGGTTATCTGCGCTCGGCAGCTGGGATGGTGCTGCAGGGAGAGGACCCGGGCTCCGGGGAGGCCGCCGGGGGGGGCACGGGCTGCTCGGCGCTCTCCTCCGCCATTAAATTCTCCTGCCTGTTCTGCTGGCACTCCAGGGAGAAGACAGCCGTGGAGCAGGAGATCAAGGAGAGAGAGGAGAGCATCAGACAGAGGAGCAGCGAGGTGCAGGTACGGCGTCTGAGCGGCCTGTCGTCTATAGTGTGTGTGTGTGTGTGTGTGTGTGTGTGTGTGTGTGTGCACACGCGCGTGTGACGTGCTCCTCGCCTTAATGCCGGCTCTACCTGTGTGTTTGCATCCCTGTACCTTCATTCTTCTGTCTGTGTGTGTGTGTGCGCGCGTGTTTGTGCACGCGCGTGTGACGTGCTCCTCGCCTTAATGCCGGCTCTACCTGTGTGTTTGCATCCCTGTACCTTCATTCTTCTCTCAATCCATCCCTCTCTGAATGATGAGTCATCCATGAAAGCTCTGATTTTAAGCCGGCTCCCTCTGCATTTCTGCCTGAATCGTGAAGTTTTCTAAAACAGCCCCCTGTCTTGCCCCCAGCCCCGTTTGGAGTCACGCAGTAGTGGGGCTTCTCTATCTGAAATGAGGCTGCTCTGTGTGGTGCCGTGTTTGGTAGCTGTACGGCTTTCCGTGTGAGATGTTGCATGCCAGCTGTTAATGTCTGCCTGGGGCGGTTCGTTTCTAGCCGCTGCTGTGGTGAAGTGAAAAGCTTTGTTGACACTTCAGGGTCGCATTACTGACATATTAGACAGTGTGTGAGGATGAGTGTATCTATAAATATGTAGCTAGTAAGTATTTCTGGTGTGATTTTTGGGTAGGTTTCTGATGATAGCTCTGGCCCGTGTGGCGTTTCCTGCAGTCCTGCTTAAAGGTCAGTCTATTGACAGGGACTGTCAGGGATCATATTACTCCCCTAAGAATCTTTCCCCTGTTCTGAGGAGACCTGACGGCACGTACAGTGTCCGAGCTGCTGTGGACAGGATGCTCAGTGCCCCACAAGCCCTGCGTTCTCGCACTCACCTGGCCTCAATCAGCAGCCTGCCATGGGCACCATCCCTAGAGCTGAAGTTTGCCTGTTAGATGAGTGTTTTCCAGTCTGGTCCTCGGGGCCTGCGGACAGTCCACATTTTTGCTCCCTCCCAGCTCCCAGTAGGACCCCCAGGACAGACTGGGAGGGAGCAAAAATGTTGAGCGTCTGTGTGTCCCCAAGGACCAGGTTAGGAAACACTGTGTTAGATAATTTTAATATCATTAGCTGATTGATTAGATTATCTAATTAAATAATCAGCTCTGTACATGAAAGATGTTTTGTTTGTACCATTTTCTGAGTGCTTATGTTCATTGCTGATAAGACTATGGCCATTCTGAAGTAGTTGTTATACTAGCATACCAAAAGTAAATAATCTCGATCTGATTAAGTATGTTACTTAAACTAATAGCTCTGTGCATTGCAGGCAAAGGTAGGCTAATAATTTCTTTTATGGGGCATAAGTGTTTACAGTAAAACCTAAACAGTGTCCCTGATCTACTGTAGTGTGGGAGCACAGTTACGTCCCCACAGCAGCTGTGTCAGGCCTCTTAATCCAGCACCCTGATGGCAGGAAGCAGATCTATAAGTAACGTATGCCTGCCTGTTGTTTGATTAGCATAATATTATGGGCTGCAGTAAGATACTGCCGCCTATGGCTTCCTAGCACTTTGTGTGTCACTGACCTTTGGTTAAGCAGTGGATCGACAAAATCAGCGGCTATGAAAACACTGGCATCTCCGTAGTGAATTTTCAAAGTATTATTGTGTTTTTATGCCTAATGAGTTGGCTTTTCATGGATGGCTTTTTGTCAAGTTAAAATGTATTTAGAAATAACTTAACTTAGGTTTGACCATTAACCACACCTACATAATCTGGAGTAGAACTGTGCTGTGCTGTGCTGTGCTGTGCTGTGCTGTGTCATGTCGTGTCGTGTCTCCTGTTTCTTTACCTGGTGACGACACTTCTTCCGCCAGATATTTTTAGATACTTACGGCTACTAATCCAAGCACGAGATTAACGCCTCCCCCCTCTTCTCTCATTGGGTTTTTTAACGTTTCACTGGGGGCTCCTTGGGATCCATTCATGCAGACCCGGATATCAGGACTTGCAAACAGGACGTGGGGGATTTTAAAAGGGTCAGGTGTTGTGTGTTCCTGAGCCTGTACGGTACCCCTGCACTCTGACTCATCTTAAGGTTTCATGTAAGTTTAAGTCAATAGGGGGGCTTTCAGTAGGATGATGATGAACAACTGATCCTACCAAGAAAGAGTAATAAATAGCTTGGTTATTAATAGCTCTCTCCTGAAATAAAATGGCTTTTCCTGTGTTCACCCTTGGTAATTAAATATTCATGAGTGCTCTTGAGCCCCTGGAGGGGGCGCCGTCCGTTCAGCCTTCTCCGTGCGTGAGCAATGACACACTTCAGCGCCCCACGGCAGTGCCGTTAACTGCAGTGACCAGTCACAGTCTGTTGCTTGATTAATTTGCCTTTTTTCTTTCCTCTATTTAATACACGTCTTCTTTAAGACAGCCTGGCTAATTGATTTCAGGCCTTCACCCCCGCTGTGGATATTTTTGCGACGAGAAATAATGGCCAGCAGCGTTGTTCATACTGACTTTAGCTTTTTTTTTTCTTTTCTTCACTTTCTTATCACTGTGTGAGCATAAAGTAAAATATACTGTGTGCCCTTTAATATACACAGAACAGGCGGCGTGGAGGAACATGTCCCACATTTTTATCCTCATAGGGGTACTGTTTCACTCGTTTACTGGCCTGGTCTAGCTTCGATCAGCTTTCCCAGGGGTCCTCTATGTCTTCAGCACCTCTGCCGACCTTCTTTGTGGTTAAATGCACTGCCTCTAATGCTCAGTTTGCCTCCATTCCGGTGGTATTTGTGGATCTGTGTGTCTCCCCAGACAGACTAAAGAGCGGGTCTGAGAGTTTTACGAGTACTGCGATTTGTCAGTTTGTACTTTAATGAACTCGGTGGCCTGATGGGTGGACTGTCAGGCTTCTGAACGGGAATCCCCATTCCCCCCGTGCTCATGGCCACTGTCGGGCCCTTAGGACCTGCAGGATGAGGTCCAGCGGGAGACCAGCGAGCTGCAGCGGCTTCAGACTCAGCGGCAGGAGGTCCAGGATGCCTTGGAGAAGCTGGATGTGCAAAAGGTGGCACTGGAGGAGCAGCTGGGACAGATTCGGCAGCTGTGCAGTGAAGAGAATGAGCTGGTAGGTCCCAACTCCACCGGGTGATGGAGTCATACACTGTCAGATTCTGACACTCTTTGAAAACTTGCCTGTTTCACTTCCATGCCAAGTATATTTGATCTTTCTGATGCTCTTTGACTAACCTTACTCTCCCTGCCAGATCCTGACACTGCAGACGCAGCATGCGGAGCAGGAGGAGAAGATTGGGGAGTACGAGGCGGAGCTGGAGCGTGCGCGGGAGGAGCTGCGGAAGCTGCAAGATGAGGCAGCTCTCATGGAGCAGAAGGTGGAGTCGGCGTGGGCCAGGTTGAGTCCACTGCAGGACTCTGTCAAAGACTCATACTCAGAGGTGTCACAGGTGGGGACCCTCCGCCTCTTCCATATCTCCTCCTGCTCCTTACCATGTCATGTGACTCCTACCCTGCTTGGCACCATAACAACAGAACAGAAACCCTGAGCTGTTTAGTGTGCTGTGAATAGCAGTGCCTCCTAATCATTAATTATCAGCAAAGCTCCTTTCATTCACAGTATTTTTCCGCACTTAACTGGAAATATTATTGATACTAAAAATAGTAGACAGCAACAGATTAAGGGTCTATTTCTAACCATACTTTGTTTTTTTTAACATTAGAGAAGGGATAGAATACTGCAATGTGTAATCATGTAAAAAAAAAAAAAAAAAAATGCATTAATCAACCGCTAGCACACTGCTTCTAGTGTGTAGCATATGTTAGCATACGTTAGCATACGTTTTACACGCTACAGTCTGCGCTCGCGTACCTGGTTGTTGACGCTCTTTTCCGCTCCAGGCCCAGCAGAAGCTCAGTGACCTGCAGGAGGAGGAGAGTAGCACCATGGCGCAGATCAGCTGGAGGAAACACCTCCAGGACGAGTCGGTGCTGGTGAACGGGGCGTCCGCCGTGGAGCTGGAGCGACAGTCCGAGGAAGAGCCCCCAGAGCCTGAGCGGGAGGAGCCCGAGGAAGAGTCGTCGTCCAGGAGTCCCGAGGAACAGGAACCCAAATCCGACACCCCGGAAGGTTTCTATAACAACAGCGCTGCCTGGCCGCATCTCAGCATGGTGAGAGAGCCAGCGTGAGGGTCACTCTGCTTTTCTGAGTGAAACACTTTATTATGTCAGTTGCAGCTGTTTAACCAACGTCCTGTTGCTGTTAACGAATCGATTGCCCTGCAGTCTCAGCCATTTGGGTATTCTGATCAGTGGTAAAATACATTTTGGTCTCTCTCACTCATTCAGGAAAGCTGTAATTCTAGCACTTTAGTTGAAATGGCAAGTGACATTACAAAGGAGGAGGAGTCACCCAATGATGGCACCCTCAAGGTATGGACTGTATCCATAATACACCTGCCAGTTCTGAGACGCAGCCTCTGATGTAATATCCTGTCTGCTGCAGAGCACAGGCTGCTAGCCAATAATCTTAGATCGACATGTACACTCTGTCTGCCTGTTAGCAGCTGGATTCACCAGAGTCAGAGAAGAACCTCGAGCCCCCCCAGCCCCCCACACAGGAAATGACCCAGGAAAACACTCCTCCTGCCAGCACGGGGCTCGACTTCTTCCAGGCGGACCCCTTCACTGACCGTAAGGCCCACCACGCCTACTCTCCTGCGTCCTGAATCTGGATTAGTGCCGACCTAAATGACTCCCTTTGTCTTTGATCTTTGTAGATGATCCATTCAAGGATGACCCATTTGCAAGGGTCGATGTTTCTGGTAGGTACCTGTATTCACGTAGATGTAAGAGATGCATGTTCTCTAAATGTATGTTATAACATTGCGGAAAAACAGGACCTACCAAACTGCACGTGTCATGTATGATTAGTTCCGCGCCTGTTTAGTATTTTTTTCTTGCGTACCCATAGACCCTTTTGGAGGGGACCCCTTCAAGGGCACGGACCCCTTCGCTGCAGATGCCTTCTTCAAACAGCCTTCAGCTGATCCCTTCACCTCCAGTGACCCCTTCTGTGGTGTTCACGGGTCTTCGGAGCCCAGCCTGTTCGACAGTCAGCCCGACGGCAAGGCCGCCCCTGACCCCTTTGACTCTCAAGCTAACGACATGTCAGACGCCGATCCTTTCAGCTCCCACGTCACCCAAGCTGGTTTGGACCCCTTCACGGCCTCCCTGCCTTCTCGTGAACTTTCTATGGTCAGTATTGGGATGCGCTGATGCATTCAGTGAAGTTTTAAGAGAGCCTCTGTGAATGTGATTGACAGACGTGAGCACTGTGGGCATACCGTAATTTCCGGACATGAAAGTGTCTTTTGCCAATAGCTGGTCATCTTAGAGATGGTGGAGTTTTAGCCTTAACATTGGTCACGGTTGTTGCTAATGGGGTTTGAGGTGGAAGATAGGGTTCAGTAAATTCTGTGAAAACCTTCAGTTTGTTCAGTCAAGGCAATGCTACCTGCACCAGTTTTATGTTCATAAAGTGCCTTACAGAAGGCCTTAGGTGACCTTTCTGGTCAAACGTTGCAATAAACATAGTATTTAAATTGTACCAATTAGGGATGGGCCGATCCACATTTTATCAGTTCCAATCCGATTTTGATACAAAACTGCTGATACCGATACAGATTCTGATGCAAGAGCTCTTTTTACTTTAGTAGCCTAGATTTATTATTAGAAATATACACATCATACTGTTCCACCTCACTTGTTTCAAGCGTTTTTGAGTTCAGTATGAATATCTTCAAGCGAGGAAGCGCAAGTGGCAAAATGCTTAAAATGCCCCACAATTTTTCTCCCACTTGCAACAGTGTTACTTACACAAGGGGCTGCTATTCTAATGAAGTGCATCGCAAGCTGTAAGGAGTGCGCAGCCCAAGCTAACGACTCCCAAAACATCCGTTGATTTTTTTTCATATTATTCTCATTGTCTCGCACAATTGCATGCATTTAGTTTAGTCGGATTTTACACTAAATGCTACTACCCTCACCTCTCAAAACTTTTTCACAATGACGTCACAGCAGACGGACGTCGGCACGTTCACACCCACTGAGTGGCGAACAGACTGAGCTGCGCAGCATTAGTGTTCAGCTTGAATGCCACAAAACTCACATTTAAAATAGGAAAAAGCTGATATGCTATTTATTTGACAAATAACCATTTCATGCTGAATCTATCTTAGAGACAAAAACTAATTCCGACGTGGATTGGTTACGCATAGCTGATACCCAGTCCATGAAATAGATCTGGATCGGCTGATGCATGTCTAATACCAATAACTGGATACTGTCACACACATACATTGTTTTATTTTGGTCAGAGCAGTGTTAGTCTCTTGGGTGTAGACAGTTGTCCGTCTACAGTAGTTTCACTTCCTTCTGTCTCTGTCTCAGAAGGACTTGCCAGCCTCGCTGAATGATCCCTTTGCCCCCGGAGGCACAGCGGTGAATGTAGAAGCAGACTCTGGTAGGACTGCAGGGCTACTCTGGGTATCCAGGCACCCAACTGTATTGACATAGATTGCATCAGTCTTTTGTTGTTTTTCTTTTGAACATCATGTCTCTGTCTGTCTCTCTCTGCCTGCCGCTGTTTCCTAGATCCCTTTGCTGCTGTGTTTGGCAATGACACATTCACAGGGGGCTTTGCAGACTTCAGTGCCCTTTCAAAGGTAACATCCTTCCCAGCCTGCGTTGCCCTTAAAGGATGTATGTGCTGCTTTGGGGTTAGACAACGTTTACCCCCCTACTCACTTCGCAGGCGAATGGGGACGACCCTTTCGGATCCTCCAGCACGTCCAGTAATAAGAACTTGTTCAAGGATGAGAGTCAGCTGAGTAGTCCTGAGGTCCCCCCCGCCCTGCCCCCCAAGACCGGGACCCCTACCAGACCCCCTCCACCTCCTCCAGGTCACTTTTTATCTTAGATATTAAGATATTTTATCTTAAGCTTCAGTTGCATTAATCAGTCTTTTTTAAATTGCATTAATCAGTTTTTTTTTTTTTTAATTTTATTGAAACTTGACTCTTCACAGCCTTTAAGTCTTTCATAAAGTCTGTACTTGTTACATAGACCTTTAACTTATTACTTCCATAGTTTGTAAAATAATTCAGCTTGTTATTTAATAATGTATATCCTGTGGTGTGATGAATACGGGTCTCTGGATGTTCTGCGGGTCGTTTGCTATTTTATTTTTCTTCAGTGTGCTTGCACCTTACAGTTGTATGTAATTGAGTCCAGTTTTACAATTGTATTTTAATTCACAGAATAATGGGGAATTCAGCCTCAGTTAGAATCTGAAGTTTTACTTTTTTGTACACTAACAGCATTAGTCATGTAACTTAACATATTATTCTTAAACTTTTGTGATAAAATGACTCCTGCGACTGTATTTTATAATAACTCATTACTACTGCAACTCTGTCCAGTATGCTCAGTTGGTGGTGGGTAATACTCACTTAAAATGACATTTTTAATTTTTGCTGTTCTAGGAGAAAACTACCTTTTTAAGTCCTGGAGCTTCATGAATACTTATACAAGCCTACCTGAGTGACAGCTAGTGCCACCCCGTGTAACCTATAAGCAGCCAGTTGCTGTAGTGAATCAGCATGGCTGGGTGTGGCTGCTTTCTCAGGGTGCCCTGGGCGTATTTTGTCCCGTTTTATGCTCCCTCATTAGCCTCCTCTAACCAGCAAGTAACCGAACCGTTGGCAGTAGAAATGCTGTTCTGTGGCACCGATGCTGCAGTGAGGTAGACCAGCCAAAGGCTGCATGCTCTGTGAGGGAGAGATTCATACAGGCTGTGTGTTTGGCAGCCAGCTGTGGATGTAGCCAACTGTCTCAGTGCCCTTAATGTCCAGCTCCACACTGGGCAGCTGGCACTCAGTGGAGCATCATCAGTGTTAACACTGGGCCCAGTTGCATCCTGCTTTCTCGATGTCAAAGTCAAGCTTTGTCTCGTCTGTGTATGCAGGTAAGCGCTCCACGATTTTGCGATCCGAGTCCTCGGACTCCTTCCAGCGGAGGGTGCCGTTCGTCGCCCACAGCTCCGTGGACTTCTCCTCACTTCCCGGCAAGGTCAGCCGGGACCCCTTTGCGGAGTCCCTGCCTGCCCACCCTCCACGGGACCCTGAAAGATTTGCCAGCTTTGACAAAGTGAGCACTTCCCCTACGTCCTCCCCAACCCCCGAGACCCTGTAATATCGCGCTCCCCCCTCCCCACTGTCCCAAAGCCACCCCCAATTAACAGCAGTCTCAGTCACATCTCCAGACATAGCCAAACTCTGGAGTACTTTTTTATTTTTTATATTGACCAATCCGTGACTTTAAAGGTAGGCCCTCAACCTGTCACCTGTAGTCTACGTTTTTTATGTTAAACGCCGTCTCTCTATCCCAGCCGTACTTGCTGAGATATATCAATGTCAAGCTTTTTCTCTGTACATATTTTGTAAACTTCCTGTACATTTTTTTTTTGTGGAGTGGATGTAACACAGGATTTAGATTTTAACGGCTCCCGTTTGGGGTGGGTTTGCATTTGAAGATGCTCAATGGGGTGTTGTTTAAGAATGCAGATCAGCTTTAAATACCTTATGACAAATCTATCGATGGCTGTACCAAAAATATATCAGTTGTACCAAAAAATAGGAATCGGAAACCAAAGTTTCCCTTGGAGGATTGTGCCAATCTTGAATCGTCTCCATTGGGCTAATCAGGACACCCCTCACTTCCTGTGAGGTTGGGTTGCTCGCTTTGGTCCCGCTAAAGCCTTCCTCCCCCCACCGACCACTCAGGCACAGCCAAACATACTGCCGGCTCACTGCATCGTGCACATCCCGCACGCACCCCACAGTCCTGCACCCACTAACTGTGTCTGACGCGTGCCTGTGTGTGTCACTTCCTGTCCCCTCCGAGCTGCCCGCATTGGCCCTCGCTCTGACATCACTTCCCTTTGCATCCCATCACTGAACCTCATCCCTTCTGTGCTCATCTTTTTTATATATATAAAAAAAAATTTTTTTGCTCTTCAGAAGTTTCTCTTGATTTTGTTTGCCATGAAAATAATAAAGAATCAAACCTCCCTCATTCTTTGAAACTCAGTCTCTGTAATGCCTGTATATGTATGTATAGCAATATACACATATATACACACATTCTACGTGTGTGTTTCTGGGTTTGTGACAGCGTCGGTTGAAACTTAGGCTGGGAATAAATCAACTCGTGACCACCCGTTCATAATTTAAAAGCCAAAGTAAGGGTTTATTACATTTATTATTGAAACCAGTGGAACGGTCAGCTTTAGTATTCGTATATCGGGTGGGTCGGCGTGTTGATTTAATCTGGTCTGCGGTTGATCACCTCTGTTTAATCTCACCTTCGGCCATCTCTACGTAAATAACTGCATGTTCAGTGGGGCTGGCACTGACAGACTGGCGGTATTTTCATATAAAAATTAACATTACACTCCATTAAAAATGTTGCATTTAAGATCCCTTAAATGTATATGAACTTATATTTGTCATTGTAAAACACAGCCAAGGATATACAAACAATCCAGAGATGAGATGAGGATTAAAAGCTCAGCCAGACAGTGTCCTGGGCTTAGTTTAGTGGTCCCTGATGTCGGCCCACCCCGCTTGACCGCGTAAGTGTGTCCCTGCCAGCCTCGTCCCTCACTATCACCCGCGAGTTTCATCTCCTCTAGACGGACTTTGCTGAAATAGCTTTCCCGGTCCCGACAACCTCCGCGCATGCTAACATCCGCTGCTCACAGATCAGGATTCCAGTCCCATGGTGTTGGCACCCCTCACTGTACACATGACCCTTATGCTGATCACCCTGAGCATCTTCATCGGAGGAAAACCATTTGTCACACGCTTTTTGTTTACTTTGACCGTGTCCAGAAGGCACAAGTCATCCAGGACAGCATGACCTTGTGTACCTCTGAGATCTAAAGAAATCATAATCAGCTGTGTCTTTAATCATGGGTGTGTGAATTGCCGTTTTTGTTATGTTCTGTCATGCGACCTGGATGCTTTAACTAAGAGACTGAAGCATTGTGATGTCATAATAGATGTGATGGTTAATTATGACATTGGAGGACAGCTGGAATAACCTTGCATGTTTCATACAATACCCAGTGCTGCTTTACTTGTGATGTTTATATTGGTACCTTCTCTCAAATCTAGAAATTAATATTTCCACTGGAATCCCAAGGGAATCCAGAACGCAGAATATAATGGAGTTATAGAGTGACGCAGCCGGCCAGTCAGAATGCAGAGTGGTCATTCCAGTGGGTTATTGGGAGACGATTGCAAGGTGGTTTTGCTGTGCGCCTCATCTGACGCCTCTCGAGTTCCGGGCCGCGCGGCTGTGTTGCACATGCCCAGTGTGTATCGGGGTGATCTGACAGGACTGTGGTTGTGTGTGTGCGTGCGCCTGCCCGCGCACGCGTGTCTGTGTGTGGCGCAGTACCCCACGGAGGAGGACATGATAGAGTGGGCGAAGCGGGAGAGCGAGCGGGAGGAGGAGGAGCGCCTGGCACGGCTGACGCGGCAGGAGCAGGAGGACCTGGAGCTGGCCATCGCCCTCAGCAAATCGGAGTTCTCCTGAGGCGCACAAGGCCCCTTCTCAGGAACGCTTCCACCGGGGGAGGGGGGTCCTTACAGCTGAACTGGGGGTGTCTGGCTCCATTTGCCTTCCACTTCCCAACGTCAACTACCAGCGCACCCTCCGCCTCACGGTGCTGTCTTCACTGTCACTGGTGGCTTGGGTTCCAGTGTGAAAGGGGGCATTAATATAGTGTGGCAAAGCTTTTTAAGGGACTGATTCCTAATGTTACCTCAATTCCCTTGGTTGAACCCCATCCCATACCCCCGCGCCCCCCCCCCCCATCCCGACTGCTCTGGTGTCTTTTGTGTCAGCTGAGATCATACCTGCCTTGACTCCCGGCACTAATTTTAACTTTCATAACCTTTCCGAGAAACTGCCATCCTTGAATTGACCTCAGCGGCTTCCTCTAGCCTTATGATAAGAGTGTGTTTAACATGGATTAATGGCTACTTGAATAATATGTGCACGCCAGATTTAGTCTGGTCTCAGCTCATGTAGTTATTGACAGAAGGGTAGCATGTTAGCTTCTCAGATGAACGACTACCTGGAGAATAGTAATGTCTCCTCCCAACTCGGTGACCAAATCTTGGCTGCACTGAAATACGTTTTTAAATCGCAGCTCATTACTCAGTTGCTCAGTGTCTCCTTCCGTGTTTGATGTGTTGGAGTCACAGTGCATGGCTTTTGGGAGAGGTGGGGCTGAGGGTCATGCAACCAGTGGTGATGGCACACTGCAGTCATGCATGACATCTAGTTAAGTGACAGCTGTATGTTACACTCATGGCATGTGTAGGTAAATATAGGGTAGCATGGGGTCAGATGATTTTCCAAAGTCCACATAACCATTATCTTCAAAGAAATTAAACTCAGTTTGAGTTGGGCGGGGGGGATTGTACCAAAAATAGGTTTCATGTGTAAGTGGTGCATTTTTATCTCTATCATGTAACATATATGTAATATGGTGCTGCAGAACAGTCGGATGATAGCAGTTAGTAACACAGCTGTAGTACGAGTCTGATTTCCGTGTGTGTCTTGTCCTGATGGAATGATTTCTCCTGGTGATATTGATGCTGTAATATGGCACAGAACAGTAATTTCTGAGATGGATTTTGGACTAATCTTACTCTCCCTACCCTCCTTTTGCTTAACAATATTCAGGATGGATTGTACGGACTGCACAATCCAATTTTAAAATAGCATTAAGCTGATGGGCTCCTGCTGAAACAGGCTCCCTTTGCACAGGGGAAAAAGCTACCAGCTGAATGATTTATTATAGCAGGTACCCCTGTCCTAATGGTGCAAAAGCGGAATTATAACAGATGCTCAGCCTGAGGAACAGAAAGGTCTGAGAATTAAAAATATTAACGTTTCATCTCACTTTTAGGATGACTTTTTCGTGTTTCTTTGAAACGGAGACAGTTGCAATTCATCTTAAAAAAATAACCGCATGCAACCCCCTCACCTCACCTAAAATACAAGCTGAATGTTCTCATGGTACAGAATGTGAAACTATGGATTTCCTGTTTGCGGAGTGCGGAGGAATGTCGTACAGGGCCTTTCCGACAGTAGGTTTTATCTGCAGGTGTCGTGTTTTGAAATAACCCAACCCACAGTTCCTTTCATAGCCCCCCCCCCCGCCTTCCATTTTTAAAAACGATAGGAAATCTCACTGTTAAAGCACCCAAAGAATTGCCTGTTTTAACACTGGCTCACTACTGTGTGTGGCTGTTTGTGAGGACAATGAATCTAATTTTTGTTTTCCAAATGTGTGCCTTCATGTTAGCTTTGAATGTAACTGATGTACCCCCCAGGCAAGTTACCATTATCACTTGCCATTTTCAGGGTAAAAAGGGTGTTAATTCTGTACAAGTACTATGTGTGATATTAGCCTCTCGGATCTCATAGGAATGATTATTAATCATGAGCATTGTATAAGTGCCATTCTTTGCAGTATAGTGACACGAGATTCTCTTCTCAATCAGTGCCATACAGATACCATCTGCCATTGGGGGTATGCAGGGAATACCTAATTTTGTTGCTTGTATTGTTGATGTTTTTCATAATGTGGTGGATCTGTGCGTCTGCCAGTGGGCTGGTTCTGTGGAAAATGGTTCCTTTCCGAGCTCCCAAGTGACTGAAGCGTACCTCATCTTTCCCAATAAGACTGCACTGCTGCCTCTGAGATGTTAATGTGATTGATTACACCCCCCTCCCATTACGTCCCTGGTCACCAAGCGCTTGTCGAAACCTAATGTGGGAATGTCAGCCTGGACAGCCGCTCTGCTGACCCTGTTATGGCCATGAAGACTCCGCAGTGAAGAGTACCCATGCTTTGACAGTGAAGTCTCATGGGGGAATGAACAGCCAAGCATATTAACTGCTCTTATGTGACACTATTTTTTCCCCTGTGTATTGGGATGGGCATAGAAGGATTTCAGTAGCTTACAGGTATATCTTATAGACTGGCTTCCTAAAAAATCTCCAGTTCCTTCCTCCAAAGATGTTCTGTCTGTGTAAATACACAGGGGCTCCACTTTGTCCATTCCGGGAAACTCCTCTGCCCCCTTTGATCCATTTTCTATTTAAAGGTATCCCCCCACCTCCGCTGACCTATAACTTGTATAGACTTCTCACGCATTAAATCGAAACCACTGATGTATGTAAGCGATCTATATAGACTTTTTAAAACTGGCTAATTTTATTTTTTAACATCAGATACTTTTTCCCGTCATGGGGCTGATTGCTGATGCTGCATATAACATGTAATTACAAACAGAGTATAATAAATGGGAAAACACTCCGCTGCTTTGTCATTTGATGATCAAACTGACAGTAAGTCATGGGTTATTCCTTAAACTGTGTTATTCACTGCTATTCTGTTTGCTATACACACTGGGAATCGGAATGGGATTTCCACAGCACATACTGTCATTACGCGCATAGGTTTAAATGCCATTTTCTATACAATTTAATTTAAATACAATTTAAAGCCTTAAGGTCAGCCTTGGCCTTTTGATTTCATGGGTCTGGTCTAACCTGCCAACCATATGTCTCAGTCCTTCTAGAGTTTTTCATCAAATAGTGAATGGTACAAGTTCATAGTTTTAACATTCACATTTGTATATGGTGAGGTTGCATGGTACATTAACTGTATCACAGAACTGTATCTCATTTTGGTAAGTGCACACAGTTAGGACCATTTGAATCTGCATTCGATAGGATTGGAAAGCTGACATTTTTTTGCAAAAGTACACATGAAAACATACCTGTTTAAGGTTCACTTGCCTAAATTGTTTCACCAAGAGACCAGGGGATGCTGTTTTTGGAATAATATGCTATAAGATCGTTAGAATTTATGTGCAGGTCTCTGAGATGGCTTTTATCACAGATAAATAATGGGGTTATATATAAACCACGCTGAAAAGGCTTTTAATGGATTGCATGTTATAATGATTAAAAGGGCTGTTTTTTTTGCTGTTGAATGGGCACATGGTCAGTCTATAAACAGTAATAACACAGTACATTTATATTTTTATCATCTGCAAATCAAGAATCTGCCTCCTCCCAGTGCAGCATTACATTTTATAGTAAATTGCTGAAGTCAACTGCATTTTGCAGTAGGCAGCAGATGCCTGTCATCAGTCTGCCTACGGATGGGGGAGAGAGGGAGCGGTCCTCAGGGACATGGGGGGTCTGTACATGCAGAGAGGGAGCAGTCCTCAGGGACATGGGGGGTCTGTACATGCAGAGAGGGAGCGATCCTCAGGGGCATGGGAAGTCTGTACAGGCAGAGAGAAAGTGGTTCTGAGACACGTGGGGTCTATACAGGCAAGGAGGGAGTGGTCCTGAGACACCGGGGGGGTCTTCAGAGACACACATTTGTGAGGTCAGGTACTGTTGTTGGACAAGAAGGCCTGGCTCTCAGTCTCTGCTCTAATTCATCCCAAAGTTATTTCTGTCGGGTTGAGGTCTGGGGTCTGTGCAGGCCAGTCAAGTTCCTCCACATCAGACTCGCTCATCCAAGCCCTTATGGACCTTGCATTATGCACTGGTGTGCAGTCAGGTTGGATCAGGAAGGGGTCATCCCTAAACTGTTCCCACAAATTTGGGAGCATGAAATTGTCCAAAATGGCTTTGAATGCTGCAGCATTAAGAGTTCCTTTCACTGGAACTAAGGGGCCAAGCCCAACCCCTGAAAAACAACCACACACCGTAATCTCCCCTCCAGCAAACTTTACACTTGGCACAATGCAGTCAGGCAAGTACCGTTCTCCTGGCAACCGCCAAACCCAGACTCGTCCATTGGATTGCCAGGCAGAAGCGTGATTCATCACTCTGTGATTTTACTTGGCCTACTACACTTTGTGGCCGAGTTGCTGCTGTTCCCAATTGCTTCCACTTTGTTATAATACCACTAAGAGTTGACCGTAGAATATTTAGTAACGAGGAAATTTCACAAATCGTCTTAATGCACAGGTGGCATCCTATCATGGTACCATACTTGAATTCACTGAGCTCCTGAGAGTAGCCCATCCTTTTGCAAATGTTTGTAGAAGCAGTCTGCATGTCTCACTGCTTGATTTTATACACCTGGAAGTGATTGGAACACCTGAATTCAATGATTTGGAGGATGCCCCGATACTATTGGCATAGTATATGTCATGGGTGTTACCTTCCTCATAGCCATACAGGAAAACATGCAGTGAATCAGTTGGATCTTCAGCCAAACAAAGTGGTCCGATTGTTATCTAGTTCTCAAAATGGGCCCACGTAAGTAGTTCTAAGACAAGTAAAGCTTCCTGACTCATGCTAGTTGGTTTATTACCGTTAATTGCATTAAACTATTATCTGACACAGTGACCTCACCCTCCATTGTCACATTGCTACAAATTGGACCCATTCACAGTTGGGTGTGACCTCAAGCTCAAGCATTAGTTCAGAGTGAGCTGACATCCCATCCAAGGTGTACCCCAGCCCGGTACCGACGCTGCCTGGGGCAGACTCCAGACACCTGCATCACCCTGACCAGGTCAAGCAGGGCCTGATCTTCAAAGACTAAAATCCTGCATGTGTTTTTTTTTTTTTAACACCGGAGATTCAGAAAAGGAGGCGTAATGAGAAATCAGTTCAGTAAAGCACAAACCAGACCTTAAGTAGCACACTTTATAATACTTTTTTGTGGCCCTTACCTAACCGATTTGAAGAAAAAAAAACCCAGGTCCAATATGTCACCCTAGCACAAGGATTATGTGCGATTACAATGTGTGCGCGTTTTAAGCATATGTGATTTTGCCTCAATCCCTGCACGTAGCAAGCGGACACATAGACCTACGGCAGCCCGACAGACATTTTCACTGCATAAGCCTGGCAGTCGCTGACCGTGAATTACCTCATAATGGTTTACAGACAGAAACAGTCGATGGAGTCTTTGGCGCCAGACATTTCATCCGTGTTACACATCTTACACTTTTAAAAGGCTTAACGGGCTGATTAAGACTAACTTATTGAGATTTACTATTTAAACGATCGGCCTGCAATGTAAATCCTTGCGAGATTAATGCAAAAGTCGATCAGAAACGTGTAATTTTCTAATGCTTAGTTTACGCAGATGGTTGTTAAACGTCTTCTAAAAATATAATTATTGTATTGATTTTGAATGGGTTTAATCGTTCAGTAAAAAACATAAAAGGAACTTAATAAAATAATTTAACAACCTGTTAAATCAATCCAACCACATTAATCGCTTGTATTTAGGAGCCTTTCGTTTTGTGTTTGTTGATCGATAATTTCATTTTTTGAATAAATGGAATTTAATAATATGCTTAGGAACCGAATCATCCTGACGTGTAGCCTAGTTCGTGTCCATTTTCCCTTTTGCTAAGTATAGGTGAGCAAAAGGATGTTTTTGATATCAGCATTACACTGAAGAGGCGATCATCCCCGTACCTTTTAAGCAAAACAGCATTTCTGGGAGGAAAATGGCATGACAGGAGCATCATTTATGTGCATTAAATTACATCACCACTTACTTTAAAACCATGATCATGTACAGGAATGAAAAACAGGCGGATTGTTTCACTCACTCATGTCCGCAGAGCTCTAACTATAATTCATTCAACTTAACAAACGCAGCGCCTGTTATTCATTTATAAGTTCATATACATCATTCATCGCTTCCGTTGATACGATGCCGGCCCGGTGTTTTATATTTATTTAAGTCGCTGCTTGGCTGGGCTCCCTGGGTCAGTGCCAGCGCTGCCGGTGCATCGCCCGATCGTTAAGAGGACTGCAGTGTGCAGCGTGATCGTGATGATGAGATCCGCGGGGGGGCGTCACTGAGCAGGAGGGTGAAGGGCGGTGTGTGTGTCCGCAAGTGCCTGTGCGTGTGTCTCAATGAAGAGGCTGGGAGCGAAAGGCACACAGAGGAGGTTAGTCTAGGAAGTGTATGATAGTCATCCCTTTCTGATTAAGGCTGCGTTTTTCTCGTGTTCCCCCACCCCCTCCCCGCCTACCGCCGCTGCACGATCTCAAGGGCCGAAGCCACCTTGTGAATTTCCAACACTTTTCCTCATCTCTGGAGCAGACTGCCAGATGAAAATGTCAGGGGAAGCCGGAGCGCTGCCGAACGGGTAAGAGGGGGACCCGTCTTTGCCGATGCTTGTCTCTGAATACGCAACGTAGGGGGCTGATTCTGCATCGCTGCACTTTTCACATGCGTTGTTGGCCAGCTGTTTTATCGCAGTGCCTTTTCTGGCATCGATTGTGGGTGATGCAGCCAAATATTTTTGTAATCTGTTGCATAACACAATTTAATAAACTAATTGGCTGAAATCTGCATCTTGTACTAGGCTGTCTGTGATGGGCATCTCTCTTCATCAGTTATCGTTCGATTACTGCACCCGTATAATACTCCTCGTGGTTCTATCAGTAAAGCTTCTTTGCTGAATTCCAGATAGATCTGTTTTCCTAGTTTTCGTTTTACATGAAGGTACAGGAAAGAGATTGCGCAACTCTTTCGACAGGTACACTATTGTGAATATGTAAATGTTTTTGTCCTAATAGATATGCGGCTGTATCTCTGGACAAGAGTACAACAAAATACAGGCCCAAAAACTATTTAAAGTAGCCCTCTAGCTTTTCCATCAGGTAATTTCTGCAATAATGTCTCTGTTTTCTGTCATCCTGGCTGTTAGCATTTGCAGGTAAATAATCCATCAATCCTGTCCCACCTTCTTACAACATAATGCATCTGAGGATAGTATCTGAGTACAGTACATTCAGAATAACGTCAGGGTCACTGTGACTTGTCTGGTTTGAGGATGAAACAGCACGCTTATGTAAATAGGCAGCAGATTAGCAGAGGGGACTCTAAAATAACATTTCCCAGGCCATTGTGGATTAGGTGTCGCAAGGAATGGATAAACCTTCTGAGCCTAATAAGTTTGTTTCGACAGCGTCTGAAGCTTCAAGAAGACATCTGGCAACACCAACAGCATCACATAAATGCTGTGTGGATGAAAAGTATGTTGTCAAGGAGATCAATATGTCCTCAGACATTCAAAGTTGCAACAAATCATTACGGCCTCAATATGTTCTGTACTGTGTTTACACTGAGAGTTCTGGATTAGATTGTTCATATTTGGAATCTTGGATGACTGGACAGCTATGGTTAGATGGGCTTAAGGCAAACAACAGTGTATCACAGTGTGGGTTTCCTCGTTGGGGTGCAGGCCTTTGAGTAGGCCTGTGTCAGGGCAGGGCATATGATCTCGCAGACAGCTGGTCATCTGGCCCTTCAGCCCCGAGGGAGTGTCTACTGAACTGAGCGTCTACTGAAGTGGATCGAGCTGAAAATGCAGCTCTGTGTGTAGATGTAGAGGGGAATGTAGAGTCATGCTTTTGTCATTATATACCGCCTCGGAATGGGGGCCTGGAGAATGACACAGGATGCTTGGTCAGGATGATCTAAAAAGGGTCCAGTTTCGAAAATAAAGGCAATGATTTATTTTGGCTGTTATGCTCAGTCTCGCTGCATTGCGAGATGCATGCATTACCGCCCATATTTGGGTAAGATACAGGAGTCTTGGTATTTATGCAGTGCAGCCTGGTAGCCAATGAATTTCCTGGAAACCGGCATGTTTTGTTTGTAACTGCACATGTCCCCGCGGTGTTTTATATGATGGGATCGTTATATGCGCATGCGCGGCTGTCCCACCGTGGAGGTCGGCTTTGCTCTGTGCCGTTTTATTTATTCATTGCCTGATGTTAGTTTTACAAATATCTTGTAGTCCAGATGGTAACTACGTGATGAAGTCTACTCTGGTACATTCAATGCAAATAGTGACTTCACTGTTTGTGAATACCGGCGATATCATTTTGTATTTTTCTAATGTATTTTATGAAAAGTATGTGCTATCAACCTGAAACGTGCTTGACTGTTTCCTGAAATTTATGTGGATTAATATCATAGCCGTCACGTCCTGCCTGGTGGGGCCGCCTGACCCTCTTGTCTCCACCCCACCGTGACCCTGAGGAGCCACATGCTTGTTGCTTGGTGCCTCTCGTTACTCCTTTTATTCGATGACCGTTTGTCTCATCAGCCCGAGTCCGGTCATTGACGTCGTACCATCTCGATGCTCGTGTCCTTCCTTGTTCCACTCCTCCCATTTTTGATCCCTTGCGATCCCATTTATTTCCAGCCTCTGTTCATTAAGTTCAGTGGCTCCATTTTGCTCGGCTGCTACACGTGCCCTCAGGTCCTTCATCCCTCAAGTTGTGACAATAGCTGGACGAATTGTTCAAATATTACATTATTTTCTGTCCTGGTAGATTATCAAGAACTGAATGAAAATTATAGCGTTCTGTGATTCTATGTAAATTGTTCTACGTATCTATTAATCGTGAGGAAAAATACCTCATTTCATTTGCATTCTGCAACCTTTAACTGCAAAATATTTGCAATTGCATTTAGAATAAAATTGTACTGATCCTTTACATATAATGACCACATATCGAATATTCAGTTTACTAAGTTTTTTTTCTATTTTTACGTTATTTTGTTAGAATAATGTGCATGGAGGCTGAAATACCTAGAGGTGGTTAGTGGCGCGTGAGGAGGGAAGCTGATGTGCTAACAGACGCCTGACATCATGGTTGCCTGGCATCACTGGACAGGACTCTCTCAGGGTTCTGTTTGAGGCGCAGTTGCTCTGTCCTCTTTGTACAGACACGCCTGCCTGGCTGATGCTTCAGCAGATTTCTGAGATTTTACTCTGGGTTTTGGGAACAGAGATGGGCTATTTGTAAGAGATCCTCTCTTACAAACTCATTTAATGGGCTGTAGAAAAGAGCAACTGCTTTTCACATTTCTGAAAGCATCCTGATGTCGGCTGGATTAAGTGTATGGAAAGAGATCCACACTCTACATGTGTCTGTATTTTGACATAAAGATGGTGTCTGTGGAGGCTTGATCGGTCTTCTCTGGGTTGGCTGAGACAGAGCAGGATAATGGGATCCCAGATGTTCTCCCATAGGCAGTTCTTGTGAGGCTCTGGATGTCGATGTGCTGATTGCCACCGTGGGTCCTGCCAATGGCCGCAAAATAGGAGTGGTTATTGTCCGTCTCCCCTGCGTGCTCATGCTGTCAGGGCTACTGAACACACAGTGACTGTAAACCCTTGATAATAAGGTAGGAATCCAGTTAGTCGGTGCAGACAGCAAGCCGCTTGTTTATGGAGGGAAAGGCAATATAAGGGGTTTGATTGTGTCTTCACGGTGACTGACCTCTGACTCTACCCTCATCAGGCCTCTCAAGTCAGAGCTGTCTGCAGCCTTGGATGACTGCATGGTAGCTCTGGACCTTTTCCTGCGGAACGACTTCGAGGGGGCGCTGACTCGCCTGCGGAGCCGGTAAGGTGCCTGTAGGGGAACAACCCAGTGTAGTGGGATGAAGTGTTCTCCCCACATCACTATGGGTATCTTTTAATATGCCTACTTGAGCTTTTTTGTGTTCTTACGTACCCGTTTGACGTCATCTTCCATTCTTGAAGTTAAGTCCCAATACTCAAGAACAGACGTACGAAGGACGGTACCAATCCCCACCCCAGATATATAGAATGCATCGGTTGCTTCCTTGCTAATGAGAACAATCCCATGATTCATTGCGTTCTAAGTTAAAAAGAACGCTCCTGCCAAGACCACAAGTACGTTCTTTGCGTTCTAGGTATTGATAAACAGCCAACATTCCCTTGGTCCTCCTTTCTTTCATTTCCACCCACACTCCTTTTCTTTTTGTCTTTCCTTTCCACGCCCCCACCCTCTGCTGCCTCAGCTTTTCTCCTCTTCCTCCTGGATGAAGAATACCTACAGTTTCTCTGCTAAATGACTGTCTGGGTCCGTTTCCCGGTGTCCAGAGAGAGCGGAATCTGCTTTCCCGGCCTGTATTGGCAAGTGAATGAAATTAGAGCAATATTCAAATGGGTGGGGGGGGGGGGCATTTCACCGAAGCTGTCACCAGCTCCCACCCGCGGTATTTAATAATGCATAGCTGTGCTTAGCAGCTGTGCCTCGCAATGTGAAACCCCGATCACTGCGGGACACCAAGTACCGGCACCATATTCCGCCTGGCATCGGAGGAAAGGGAAGCTGCAGTGAGTCCCTTAATACCCCTCTCACTGGCTGACCTCCCCCCGCCGCGTTACGGGGTCGTAGGGGCGCTCGCGTGGTGACCCGGCGGGCGAGGGACTCCTTTTCCTGCTCTTCCTTCGTCGGCATGGTAACGGTCACCTGATGCAGCTCCTCACGCCACAAACTGGCCACCGCACTCGCATTGTAGTGGGACACGGGGGGGGGGGGCCACCAGCGCAGCCCATCACGCCCCCTAATAGTTATGAATGGCTCATCCTGCTCTTTGCTCAGAGGGGAATCTTGAAGAGGCCTTTATTAGATTTGGTGGATTGCATGGTCTGGACCTCATGGCCGTCGCACCTCCCAGGCTCCCAAACAGACAGCAATCAGCACAGGCATCCCCGGGTTTTCTGCCTGGAATATCCTGCTCGGTCACACGAGGGACTGAATGGTTCCTTTCTTCCCTCCTTTATCTCCTGGGCCAGCCGGAGCCGTGTTTAATAAAGCCCTCAAAAAGAATCTTTTAAAATTCACTACTAGTGATTGCAGATTCAGACGACAAATTTGGCAACAAGAAATTGTACCATAATTTGAACCGCAAAAAAAAACAAACAAACAGACAAAAAAGATCTCCAAATAATTGGTGAAGTTCTGCTGTGCATATGTATTGAATATAGTAGCCCTGTATTTCATGAAGTAGAATGTTCTAGAACCTGTGGAACCCGCTCTTACCCATGACCATTTCTGTACTAATGAGCTCTACCTCCATGTCTCTGCTGCGTCTCTCTTGGCAAAAACACCTCTACCTATCGGACACTGCTCTTTTGTGTCGTTGATATTACCCGACATTCCTGCCGTGAGACCCAGAAGTCCCTGGCTGTGGGTTTGGCTGTGAGGATAGGCCACACATACTGAACACTCTGTCTCGGCAGAAGGTGCACTTATTGAAGCAGTCACTGTTTTGAGGAGAAACTGTTCTAGAACAATGCAACGTTGATTATGTTCAGAGTGATGCACAAACAAACACGTTTCCGGAATAGTCACTCAGGTTTGCGTTAGAACATCTGACTTGTGACAAAGTGATGCTAAAACACTGCTTTTTGTTTCGTTTAGCATGAAAGACAGCATGTACCACGCCCTCACGTACGCTACGATCCTCGAGATGCAGGCATTGATGACCTTTGACCCCACAGACATAATGGCAGCTGGAAACACCATGAAAGATGCACAGGCGGTGTGTCAGCGGTATGTTTATGCCCAGAGCATGTTTTGTTAGATGTAGCCTGAGCCTGCTCCTCAGGGCAACACACGTCTCCATGCCACCTGAGGGCGGCAAGGAAGGGGACGGTAAATCCCAGAAGGCAGTGAGCGGTGAGGGCTGGGTGTGTAGGAGTGGCTCATGTGGGAGGAAGCATGGGGGAGGAGTACCTCTTTAAATTAATTTCTTTTATAGGTCTCCTCTCATCATCAGACTTGACTCCATTTGTTTTCATTAAATGTGTCTGATTTCCTGTGGAGAAAAACACGTTCACAGCTGAAAAGTGACCTCAGTAAATGAGTCTCCATCCCAGTGATGCCTGAATGAAATGAGGTGTTTAGAAATTCAGATCTGGTGTAGTTTACTTCAGGTGTCATGTTGGTGTTTTATTTTATTTTTACTTTGTACTTACAGGGCACTTTATGATATCACTGTTAGAAAGAGGCTGGCATTCGCTACACAGCGAGATGTTCCTACATCAGCATATTCCCATAAAAAGCTTGACTACACCCCCAGCAGAGGTAGCCACACTCATGTTTCATGCAGTATGACTAGGTAGCTTTTCTGAAGAAGGATAAAAACAGTCCGTCCATATGCAGTGGAACATTCTATTTTAACCAGAGATGGATAGTTCAGGTCTAGGAAGTAACAATCTGGACCAAGAATTTGTTTCAACCAACCAGTTGAGTACTCTGTAACTGAGACTATGAATCTTTATACTCACTTGGCTGGCTGAAACAAAATCTTGTTTACTTTTTGGACCTGAACTATCCTCCCCTTTTAACTGTTTGGTACAAGTGGGCAGATTCTCTTTGTTCTTTTGTAGAACCATGTCAGAGTCAGGTATTTAAATTTATTTTTTGTAAACAATAAAGCCTTCTTTTTTAGTCATAGTCAGAATAGGCTAATAAAAACTGAATCTTGCATGTTCACACGGAAGCTTGTAAATTCACTGCTCGGCTGTTCTCAGTGTCGCACTTCTGTGCGCCTTCCAGATACCGCAGGAAGTCCTCCTTCAACAGCATGGCCAGTAGAAACTTCACAGAAGGTCAGTGCTCCTGCGAGTCGCCGCTTCACTACGCTTTCCCGTAGCTTCGCACTTGGTCAATTATAATTTGAGAACGTTCATCTTGTTTGTGGGTCTGT
>JAODKF010000038.1:9690328-9713128 GCA_026779585.1 Mormyrus proboscirostris | reverse complement strand
CGCTTCACTACGCTTTCCCGTAGCTTCGCACTTGGTCAATTATAATTTGAGAACGTTCATCTTGTTTGTGGGTCTGTTATACAGCTTCCAGCTGATGTAGTAATTTCAGAGTCACTGGAGATAATTTTGCTGTGATTTTCACCTCAGAGGAACTCCATGCCGAATTGTGCTATGCAGAGTGTCTCCTGCAGAGGGCAGCACTGACTTTCCTTCAGGTATAACAGCCTGTCTGGCAGCCATTGTACAGTTCTGGCACCCGATGCCTCCTCCCATGCGGCGCATTTTATCCAGTATAGATAAATCCATCCTGTTTGTTCACACCGTATGGCAGTTCTCACTCTCCTTTTTAACAGGACGAAAACATGATTAGTTTCATTAAAGGGGGAATTAAAGTGAGGAACAGCTACCAGACATACAAGTAAGCATTTGTGCCGCCATTATGAATGAACAGGGAAGCTTGTGTCTCCCATCTTGGCATTCCCCAGAGGTTTAACAGGTCTCTCTTGTATTTTTCAGGGAGCTGCATACGGTTCTCTTGTCATCCAGCTACATTCAAGGAGAAAATCATAATCATTTTGAAGGAGGAGTTAACCTTGGAATAGGGGCTTTCAATCTAGTGAGAATGCCGTCCCACCCCAATGTGTTTTCATAAAGAATATTACTACGCAATCACTCAACATGTGATCCACCTAAATGAAGCTGGTGGGCTGGTGAAGGACCTATTCAGTAGCAAGAATGATCCACGCTTTATGCGTGACACACTGCAATAGGCGGAGCCAACCTAAGTGCTTAAGTGATGTGCAAGACACACACATGACACAGCATGACAATGCAAGGGGGAACTCAGCCCTAGACAAAAGGGTTTTTTTATAATGATGCAATATATTTCCTGGAATGTATACAAGAGCACTAAACAATAAACCAAACAAAAAGAGGTTGTAATAGAGGAACTCCCAAGGTGAAGTAAACATAGTTGAAAGTTGTGTGTGGAATTCTGTAATATTCTTACCAATAAGGTTTGACTCCAATATGCTGCTGCTGCTGCTGCTGATGATGAAGATGATGATGAAGATGATGATGATGAAGATGATGACGAAGATGATGATGATGATGATGAAGATGATGACGAAGATGATGATGATGATGATGAAGATGATGATGATGAAGATGATGATGATGATGATGAAGACTGTGACAGTCCAGGTGTAACAGGAGTCCAGCCACACAATGCAAGCAACCAGCATGCTGACCACAGAAATACAGAATCAAACAAGAATCACTGAGTGGACCCACCTGTCTTCCTCTCCCTGCCACCGCCCACATTTCTGAGGGGGTGTTAAACCCCTGGCAGCACCCTCTGTCCCCTGAGGCGTGCGTGTAGCTCACTACGTATAAAGACACAATGTCAAATTCTTTATCATTCCCTGAGTTTCCTCGTTGTCTCCGTATTAATAAACTACAATGAAACAGTAACATGCAACAGACTGGCCTTCCACCAAGAGACCCCTAGGGGAGTCACTGTCGTCATGTGCTGGATAAGCACTTTTGGAAAATGTATGGTTGGATGCACATTAATAGTCATTTATGTACATTTAAATGACTATTAATATATATATATTTATGTATATTTAAAATGGAATGGGGGGGGGGTGTCTTTGTAAAACCTCTATTCAGAGGTTTATCCCATCTTGCTCAGGTTATGGAAACTCCTAACAGCCTCTTCTGACGCTGTTTCCTTCCAGTCTCTCTGCTGTCTTGCCAGCATCCATCTTCTCTCTCTCCTCAGATGTTGTCCATGCTGCCAACGAGGATCCTCAGGCTGCTGGAGTTCGTCGGATTCTCCGGCAATAAAGTGAGCATCTCGGCAGCGTCCTGCGAGGCTGGCTGGGGCTTCGGGTCGGCTGGTGTGTGTGTGTGTGTCTGTGTGTGTGCGTGTGGTTCCGTGGAGAGAAGCTGATCTCTTTCTCTGCCGTGTGTCTCCAGGAGTTTGGGCTGCAGCAGCTGCAGGATGGCTCCTCCACTCACACGTTACGGGCCTTTCTGTGTAACATGCTGCTGATCTGCTACCACACCTTCATGAGCTTCATCCTGGGTGAGAAGGACCACCTGACACCTCCCAGCACGTCACTCTCCACCTAAGTAGCCCAAAGTCACCACACTCTTCCACTTCTGCTGGATCGATTATGGGAGAAGGTTTCAAGGTTTCTACTTTTTATTGTCATATATTCTGAGGAACACGAGGGAGGGGGCAGGTTCATTGGGGGACAATAGGACGGACAGCAGCGCGATGAAGGGCAAAATGAACAATAGTGCAACAATAGGAATTTCACCAGGCTGTTAGGAGTGGCTTGTGGCTCAGAGTCTATGAACAGAATGTCGCTGGTTTGAGACCCGGCCACGGCAGAATGGTCACATGTCCGTGGACCCTTGAGCAAAAGCCCCCCCCCCCAAGCTATGGAGGGCAAGATGGAGCAAAGAGAATATCCCCATGGGGATTAATAAAATATCACTATCATATTGCGATTTAAATATTTATATATTTGTCGACGTGAACAAAGACACTGACGAACGACATCAGTAGAAGCCAAAAATCAGTAAACGCAGTAAGATTTGTGCAGAATCTCTCCTGGAATAATATGCAGATGTATTACTGTTTAATCTGTACACTCTATAAATGCAGGAACGGGGGAAGGAGATGTGGAGGACGCGGAGAGGCTGCTACAGCCCTACCTCAAACGGTACCCCAAAGTAAGCGGCGACGCCCGAGTCGTGTGCGCTGCATTACGGCCTGAGGGGGCGCCTGGCATCTCACCGCTCTCCCGCTGCCTCCCCAGGGATCCATTTTCCTGTTCTTCGCTGGCCGGATAGAAGAGATCAAAGGCAACCTGGACGCGGTGAGTGGCGGCGGCCAGCAGGCCGTGTGTGTGCCGGTCCGCGTATCCATCTGACCGCCCGCCCCCTTGCCCCCTTGCCCCCCCCCAGGCCGTCAGCCGCTTCCAGGAGTGCTGCGAGGCCCAGCACCAGTGGAAGCAGTTCCACCACATGTGTTACTGGGAGCTGATGTGGTGCTTCACCTACAAGCAGCACTGGAAGATGGCCTACTTCTACGCCGACCTGCTCAGCAAGGAGAACGCCTGGTCTAAGGTTAGAGGCCTGTGTGTCTGTGGATTATTAGTCTGAATTTATGTCCATCTTTCATATGCTTTTGCTGGTCGGGGTGACAAAGGGGCCTGGAGCTGATCCCAGGAGCGCAGGACACAAGGCTGGGGTCCACCCTGTATAAGATGCCCGACATCACAGGATAGACACACACTATGAGTGTTTTAGAGGCATCAATTAGTGTAACTGCAGGAGGAGTCCCACACAACACAGGGAACGAACATACCAACATACCAACTCACAGGATAAATGCTGGACACAGACCCCCAACACTGGGACTGTGAGGCGACAGCGTGACCCAGTGAGCCACCATGCTGCTCATTAACATGAATTTGCATAATATAAAACACTTTGAACAATACGAAACACTCGAAAGTGCCAGGTATCAATGGCACGACCCGCATGTCCTCACCTTAAGAACACAGACCCCGTCCTTGCGTGTTTTACAGATACTGACTGACTTTTTCTATCCAATAACCTCTTTTATGTCAATCGGCAGAAAGAAACTGACGACAGCCAGATGCATGATTTGACGTGGATTGAATTGCTTCATGTCACAGAGAAGAGCCTTTAGAGTTATACAGCGATCTGGCCAATTGTACTTAATGTCAGGGTGATGATGGTGGGTGCGTGTCACATTTTTCTCCGTCCCTCAGGCAACATACGTATACATGAAAGGTGCCTACCTTAGCATGCTGAGCAGGGAGGAGTGTCTGCCCTTCAGGGAGAGCGAGGTGGCCCTGTTCAGGTAAAACGGCTGACAGAGGCGTTTCGCTTTGGCCTGAGCGTGGCCCCGTCGCCTCTTGCCTGCAGACCTTCTTCCCTCGTTTCAGACAGGTGCCCAGGCTGAAGCAGAAAATAGCAGGGAAGTCTCTGCCCACGGAGAAATTTGCCATCCGAAAAGCGCGCCGGTACCTCGCCGAGAGCCCACTACCCCTCCCCGCTCCACCCCTGGTCAGTGCGGCATCTGCGTGATTCATGCACAAAGCTGAGGTGTGATAGTTCCACGGGTCTGTTTCCATGCTGCTCCCGATCCCTGCTCTGAGACACGGCTCACCTGTGTGCTGTAGGAGATGATGTACATCTGGAACGGATATACAGTCATCGGGAAGCACAAAGACCTGACGGAAGGCATGCTAAAGACCCTGGAAGACGAGCAAAGGAAACTAGAGGAGTACCCAAGTAATGGAACAAACCGGCCTTCGAGGGATGAGCACTTGCGGGGGCCTTGGCGGGAGTAAGGTGGGATAGACTGCAGGGGGCAGCGTTTGCCGGGGCGCTGATCACGCTACCCATCTCATTCGCAGAAACTGAGACGTCTGTGGATGACCAGTGTCTGGTGAGCCTCCTAAAAGGTCTGTGCCTCAAGCATCTGGGCCGTCCTGAAGAGGCTGAACACTACTTCACCCTGGTCCTCTGCAAGTAAGTGCCCTCACTGCTCCCCCCCCCCCCCCGGCCACCTGCCACTGGCTCGCTCGGATAGCGCCGGCCTTACACGCGCCATCTGGGCATGACACGGGTGCTCAGTGGGCCGCGGTGACTCGGGCGCACAGGTTACATGACACCTTGGCCATTGCCAGCAGCTGCCATAATTAGTCCCTACAAGGAAGGGGGCCGGAAACTTCTGTGCGAATGAGCCGTCGGGAGCCGGAGCTTCTCTCCGTGACGCGTCTGCTTAGGTCCTGCGCCTCGTGCCGTTCTTCTACTAGGGAATCTCTACATTAAAAACCGCCTGGTTCCTGACTGATTCTGTCCACCTATTGCTAGGTTAATGCTGAGCCACGGCGAATCATGTCCGCTCGAAACCCACGGAGGCTGCTGACGCAGCATGCCGCGATTGGTCAAAGCAGCGGCGTCATCGTGCCTAGAGAACCGTCTCATCGGTGTCAGATGGCGTGGTGCTTTTTAGTCTCTTGGGGCTTTACCGTAGTATCAGAAAGGTACCTGACCTAGACTGCTAGCGTGTAGCATCCAGCAGGACCTGTGAATGTAAATGGGGTCATCTGCTAACGATGGTAGCCAGGCGATGCTGCGCTGACGAAGCCGATATGGTGGAGAGAGTCATGTGACTAGGGACGGGGGCGGGGCAGGCTGATTAAAAGCTCCTGGGAGAACCAGGGAGGGGGGAGGTAAACGGATACACAAAAACCTAATTGGGCATTGGGTCATGGAAAGCCTACGACTAAGGTGTGGATTGAGCCTCAGGGTCTGGGCTTGTTTACTGGGGTAAAGAGAATAGAAAACATAATCTGCTGTAATGATTAGGAACAAGAATGGGGTGATCTGCCTGAGTGGGCGCCGGTTCAGGATGTACACGCCTCCCTCCCGTATTTTATGCACACTAATTGGCAGCTGCCATTAGTGGAGAATATCGACATGCCTGATCCTGCGATTTGATTGGTTAACGTGACTGATCGCCGTGTACTTAAGCAAGCTGAGAAATTAATATAAATTCTCAGTCTGTGAGAAGACGGTCGGTTAGTGGATCGTGTTTAACACTTGAACTGTACTCATTTCAGGTGGGGGATCAATGACTTCCTAAGCAGGCAGCATATCTGTCGGTCTCCAATGGCCATTTATCCAGAAGAAGGTCACAAACGTGGGCCTCGGTCAGCCAGAGCATGGTGCCAGCCCATCGCAGGGCACACACACACACTACGAGTGTATACAAAGTACACAATGAGCAGCGAACCCAGAACCCTGGAAGCTCTGCTAACTGACCAGTGAGCCGCCATGTTGCCCCAGAGAATGCATTTTATTTTAATCAAAGTGACCAGCCCGATTTAGCGTGTAACGTAAAGCACGGCCCAGGGACTCTCCGGCACCTGTGTTTGGAGTTTGGTGTCCTTCTGGTTAAATATACACCATAACCGACAGGATGGATTTCACCTGCGTCTGTTTTCACAATCCCTGACTCCTTCCATCTGCTGCGCTCTACATGCTTCCGATGAAGCAAGAGCCAGTGGGGATCTGGAGACCCCTGTGCCTGGCGCAAGCTGCCCAGCCTCATGCTGCTGCCTTCTCGCTTGTCAGTGAGGTGCAGATCAAGCTGGATCACTATCTGGTGCCCAACGCTCTGCTGGAACATGGGCTGCTGTGCCTGGAACAGGGAAGGAGGGATGAAGCCATCGCCCTCCTGGAGGCGGCCAGGTGAGCGTGACGCCAGGGTCTGTGCTCCCCCCCCCCCGACCCCCCGGACGAGAAAACAGCTGGCTGTGGATCCCCCCCCCTCACTGGTTCTCGGGCTTGTTTGTTTGCCACCCTAACCCTCAGATTGGTGCTTATGTCATCATTTTATGAATGTTGATCATACTGTTCGACCATTAAGCTCATCACCACTGGCTGACATCACAGCTTACGAAGTGTGGCTACTCCTTGATACCTGAAAGAATTTGCAATCTAGTTAACTTGTCTCAGTTGCATACATTGTTAGCAATTCAACAGTAATATTTAAAAATGTTTGTTTACAGGCAGAATTATAAGAACTACTCCATGGAATCCCGGACACACTTCCGAATCCAGGCAGCTTTGCACAAGGCCAGGGCCACACAAGGGAACGAGATCCACTAGGAGACATCCGGTCCGTTGCCAGTGTTGCGAAACTTGGCCTGAAGCCCCTGCATCCAGGGTCCTGAAGAGTAGGGGTGTTCCTCAAGATGGCAGAGAGCTGAACTGCGCCAACCTCCCAGCAAGCAGAGCTGAGGAACAGGCCTCAGCGTGGGCTGTCACCCTCGCAGCGTCGCACAAACAGCCACATTGACACGCACACACACAGATTCATACTTAACACAGGGAGAAACACAAGCCACAGCCTAGGATCTGTGCTCTGGCTGACACACCTATAAGCGCAGATAGAACGATGGTGAAATGGCCCATGACTCAGTATTGTGGTTGTTATTATGATTATTATGATTATTATTATTATTACTGTCACGTCTGGAAGAGACATTAATATACAGCTCTGGAATAAAATTAAGAGACCACAGCAAAATTTTCACTTTCACCCATTTCTCAGTTTATAGGTGTGTGTCTGTAAATTATACATTTTTTGCGAGCTCCAGTCTGACTCGTCCTTGCTTGTCATGGATGAAGCTCTTCTTCTCCTTGCTTTATGGAAGTGGCTCTCGCATTTTTTTGCACTGCAACCCAATTTTTTACCAGTCGCCACCCTATATCAAGTATAGGTTTAAATTAACGCTATGGTCATGCGCACACTGCAGTTTACGCCAATTAATGTCTATCGCACAAATCTGATTGGACGTGCCAGTGAATTTTAAATTAAGCATCTGTGCTTTGGCTTCTTGGATTGGTTGAGTGTTCACTAGTTTTGCACTAAGTAGTTGCAGACCCAAGACCCGTTTTTATAAGTTAATTCTCGGATCGGGACTGGGATATCTGATCGTGGATCAGCATAAGAGCTTGCTGGTTTTTAAGTGCTTACGTTTCCAACTCTGCCCTGTGACACTTTCAGAACTTTCAGAACAGACTCAAATTTGGGTCGTGACCCATGGGCTGAGAATTGCTGCTTTATGGGACCTCAGTCCTGCTTCTAGGAGCCTGATATGAACTGTCCTAGCAATGCAATTCATACCACTTTATGTTTCCTATTCTTTTTGAAGGTCACTTGAGGTCATCCTCCGATTTATGAGGCACTGGCGGATAAGTTGATGGTCGTCTCTGGCATTATAAAGTCGCTTCCTCCCTCTACCTGGCTGGTTTTTGGGCTTTCCCAGTGTCTCCTGCTTCATTTTGTCCTTGTGTGCTGCTGGAAGCAGCCTGCCTCGCAGTGTAGCCTCTTCTGTCAGCAGAACCAGGATTAAATCAAGATTTAAAAACGCGGAAAATGTAGTGGTCTCGTTTTTTTCCAGAGCTGTAAATGGTGCATTAAAACACAGTCATACTGATCAAAGTAAGCATTTCTGTTGAAGTCCATTTAAGTTCTCGATTGTCCTCATATTTTGGACCACATTGGTAATGTGTAAATATTATTATTATTATGAGGTGATGTGCTGTTGTAGTGGAATTTGTCACATAATAATTTTCTTAACACTGAGATGGTGCACATGTGCTTCATAGTGACGCACCAGTCATTGCGGCCGGTGAAATACAGAGAACAGAGAGTAACTGTGGGAAAGGAAATTTCTGTCAGCTTTAATCACCCGTAACATTACTTTGCTAAATGTACGAAACCGAAATCGGTGTTTGTGGTCTGTTATGTACGTGTGACTGAACTGAGGGAAAATTGGACTCGTGCCCCTTTTAGTCTGCGAAACTGAGGCGACCCAGGAAATACTTCGCAAATTTAAAGTTGTCATTTTCCGTCTCTGGTTCTGTTTGTGGAATTTTGCTTTTGTTTAGATATGGTCAAACTAAGTTTTCATTTCATAAATAAAGAAAAAACAAACGATCAAATTAATACGATAAGGTTTTTTTAACCATTATTTATTTCTTGCAACCTTAAGATGGTTACAGAAGGAAAGATGGTTTTTGTTTAATTTACACTCCTTTCCCTTACTGCTGCCTACTTCACAACAGCCCATGATTTTTTTTTATAAAAGGATTTATTGAATTATGTTATTATCAAAAATCTCAATTGTCGCAGTTATGTAATCTGGAGTATTTGAGGCACATTTTAATTAGATAAAAACGCTGCGACAGCCTCGTGCTCACAAAAAACGCCGTAACACGTTCATGCAGTGAATGCATTCCGAATACACAGCAATTAAGTCTCTTCTGGCTACCAGAGAGGGGAATTATATACGCTAGAATTCGTACCTTTTCTGCCCTTCCTGTAAATTACATAGTTAAATAAAATTTTCCATACTACTCAACTGCATTTTGGTATTTTCTCTTTCTTTGTAACCTATAATATTGTCATGTCTTTAGATTGTTTTTTTTTACTGATACGTTTAAGATTCTTAAATTGATACCACAAGAGGGCGCTGTTATAATGTACCGTCAAAGTACCGTAGCGCGATTCTCAACGACTGCTGTTGCGGTTTAGCAGCCAGTGACGTTGTAGATGACGCAATCAAATATTTTAGCTTTTAAGCGTGGAAAACTACTCTACATGCAGCATAGTACAAGATACCACGGATATAGACCTATGTGCAGCGTAAAACCAGCAGTAATAGTGCATAATATACTTTCTTTTAGATTTCTGAATTTGTAGGCCCATCTGAGCTGAAATGTTATTTATAAAGTATACAGTAATATCAGAATTCGGGTATTAGGCCTACAAGTGGTACCTTTCCCAAACACAGGAATAAATCTCGGTAATGTTTACACCACTGCACCGCTTTATTGATTTTACATAGAAATATTAGCCTTATTGTGGCTGTACCATTAAATTCCCTTGTGATCTGCTGATGAGTAACGCAGATTTTTGGGGAATCCTGTCTGACCCTTACCAAATGAATTTAAACACTTCGGCACTTCGATGTCCAAACATTGATTTAGAATCAGTATTGACTAAGAGAACTGGCATTTACACTGTTGTTCGCTGGCGTAATGTACATTTAAGGTTTTAATTTTTACCATTAATCACATTATAATATTATTGACACGGAAGATTAAGTATTCTAATAAGTTTTTTTTTTAGATGCCACTGTTACTCAAATTTCTGTCTAAGGATGCAAAAAAAGATAGCGAGGTGTATTAGGTTAATTCAATTCAATTTTATTTATATAGCGCTTTTAACAACAGTCTTTGTCACAAAGCACCACCATTGTACGTGTACGTTTAAAAAATGTGTATTGCATATTATGAACTATATGCAATATGCATGTATGTATGCATGCATGCATGCAGAATGACACATCGGTGCAGAAGCTGAGCTTGTTGAACTTGCTGCTGCCGGCCACGAGCCCCGGAGTGACACCCGCCTCCCTGTGCTACGTAGCACAACACACGGGCGGTGACGTTGTGCTCATTTCCACAGCGGCTGCCCGGCTGTTGTACCCTGTCGGCCGAAATTTAGGCATTCTTTTTAAAAAACAAAACAGATAAGCGTTCAAAAAAGACCTAAACGATCGGCGAAAGGGGACGCAGAGGGTTTTGAAAGCGGAGCTGGCGCTCGGATTGGGGCAAAGACGGGTGGGCTGCGCTCGGCGGCGTTTGCGCCCAGCCTGGCTTCTTTGTGTTGAGATGGTTTGGTTTGGTCGCCTTGAGTAAAAACATCTTCCGCAATGCATGGGGCACATTATTAGTCGCTTGACGTTTTCGGTTTGGCGGAGAAGAGGGATCCGCCGTCGTCTTTTTGTGCCGCTGAAGGTGTAGGCGAAGGACAGCATCTCGAAGAGAGGGAGTTTGAGGAGGAGATGGGTAATTGTCTGAAGTCTCCCACGTCGGATGATATCTCCTTGCTGCATGAATCCCAGTCGGACAGGGCTAGTTTCGGTGACGGGACAGATCCGGACCAGGAGCCGCCGCCGCCATATCAGGTACGTCTCCAATCAAGGCAATACATCAGTTACATTATCATATTTCTCTTTTTGTAAACGAACAGCCTCTGTTGTTCTCCTAGCTGATGGCCCTTTTAGTGGCAAAAGTGACCTAGAAAACATTGCTAGTGCTGCCTAGTAAGTAAACACTACGTGGTCGGCGCTGGGCTCTATGAATAATTTTGTACACGATTGGTTTAATCTTTCAGAAACCGTGTAATACAATGTATCATTTTCTTATTTTAGATGCGTCCCAAAAAACATACGATGCTGATTGTGTCCACAGATATTTTTTTAATAATGAACGGCGATGCTAAAGTTCAACCAACCCCATTTTGATCCTCCGTCATTCTCCGCATTTCCTTACCAGGAAGTTTGCGGTGACAAATTAACACTTTGTGTACGTATGTTTACAAAGGCTTATAATTCGTAACACATAACATAGATCCTGAGTTTGCAAGCCATGTTTTTCCCCTAAGCCGATTAACTAGTCTATCAATCAGGAAATTTCAGTCAGCAGAATGGCTGCTCTTTGTTAACACTTCTCTTTTTATTGCCAGGTTGTAAAAGGTGGATTCGCTCGTAGGCTTATTTTAATACTTTCTCCATGCATGCCCGATTTTATGGGGAATGAAAAATGCCAGGCCAGCGAAATGTAATCAGCTTTAGGCTTTCAGGCGTCGGCCAAGTTCAATGTCTAAAGGTAGAAACGCGATGAGGCGGCGGCGCTTGTGCGGAACATCCTCCATCACCTACTTTTTGTTTCATAATGTCTGTCTGTGTCTCCTTTTAATCCGGAATGTGGCTTTTTAAAATAATAATAAAAATAATAATAATAATTAGGGCATTTCGATAAAACGCCTGCCGTTGTTTCAGTTGAGCTCAGTGGCTGAAACTTGCTTTTCCTGTTTGTTATTTTCCCCTTATTAGAGTGTGTGCAGCCTAGACTATTGTCTGCATTTCCTCCAGATGTGTCGTGTGTGAGGTCCATGCTCATGTTTTGCTATTCTTGGAGAAGTTCTGGCATATATTTAAGATAGATCACCGTTCTTCGGCTATTTAGGGATGCGTCCATACTACGTAGTAATGTAGTACTTCAGTTTGTCTTTTCCAATGGCTTTATCTACCGGGCAACTTGGGTTTAGCCCAGTGGTTGTGTGTATAGTTTATGTTGTTTGTTTTTTGCGAGTTAATTATGATATTATGCAGACTGATTAGCAGCACTAAGATGTCGAGACAAATTAATTCGGCTAGGTCAAGGATAAATGTTATGATGCTGGAGCAGATCTTGGAAATTCGTATACATTTACAATTATTTTTTAATTATACTTAAAGCCTCAAATAACTGTTGGGCGTTTTAAGATCCATCACCTAACTGTTCAATCTCACTTTAAATCCAGTTTGTATTGCTGGTAACCCAGTACATTTTGTAGCTGTTTGGGTTTATGGATTTTGCACAGTCCTTACTCAGTTTTCAGTTGTCTAATTGAATTCATGCACTCAGAAAATTCTGCGAGTCCCACAAAAAGATTGAAGTGTTGCATATATGCAAAAGTTGCCTATAAAATATGCACATTGACTTGGTCTAGCATGCTGATTGCATCCATCGCAAGTATTGCAGCTGCATTTATTTCACCGGTTCCTTTGACCACCAAATCCCCTGGATCTCATTATATGGGATGTGTGTGGCTTTCAGGACATCCTGGAACTTGGAAACATTTTATTGTCCATAACCCTGCAATGTATAAAAATTATATCATTTTATAAATCAATGCTAAAGGCTAATTGATGATGAAAAAAGAGGATGTTTCAAATCAAAACACTGTTCTTCCTGATATTTTGCCTTTAATCATAAACTTAAATATAATGTTAAAATCAATCTAATGGTAAGGAAAAACAAGTATGAGTGAGGCCTCTTAACTGTACATCTGTGGTTGCAGCCCTGCACGAAAAAGCAAGAAGAACTCAAGCACTGCCCTTTAAGTTGTGGAAATACACACACACACACACACTTCACAGTAAACAGTAAGGGTTGTGTACTGCTCTTTGGGTGAGATCCATAAGGACAGCAGGGTCAGGTGAGAGCAGAGCAAAACAAACAGGAGCTGTTTTTGAATAATAATGACTGTGTTCTTAAGACTAGGTGAGCATATCCTGGGAGCTATTGGGGCAGCAGGCAGCATGGTGATTAACAGACACACAATCCTAATACTCTCTGTAGTGCTACAGTCCATATGTTATGAGATTTCTTGAGTATATCCGTTTCTCCATTACATGAGAGATGAAAGCCCTGGAATGGTGTCACCATCATTGGGAGAGTGTGGCTTGGAGGGTTGGAATGCTATGCCTATGATCTGATGGTCGCTGGTTCACCTCCCTAGGTCAGCAGAGTGATGTCCCCTGAGTGCGGCCCTTAACCCCCAGTTTGCAGCAGGGACTGACTGATCCTGTTTTCTCAAAAAATAAAAGTTGCTTTTGATAGAAGTGTCTCCTAAATAAATATCACTTTCTCATAATCTTTTCTTTCTTTACACCCCAGCTCTGTTACCATCCTTAATGCTATCTAATGCTAGCATTGTTATTTGTCATCTTCTATAATACACGTTGCCTTTCCTTATGTCAGATAACATCGCTAGACAATATGTGTCTGCCTAGGGTCTAATCTGGTGATATTTTGCTGTAGCATTTGAATATACCGCATTTCTAATAGCAATGTCAGCTTTACATCTAGAACAGGAAGTAGTAGCTTTGGGTATTTTCAGCCCACTGAAGGTCTGCAGGTCTCCTTTTATCAATGCTTTGGACATCCTAGTGTCTGAAGCATGATACAATTGAGGCATGATGGACCCCTGCACCAGTTTGCCATCTTAAACCAGCATGTCTGTCTTTGGTGCAGGTGTTGGAGGGCCAGCAATGGCCCCAATTTGGCTCTTGCAGACATGTCCACACATACTGCGCATACTTCCTTGGGTAGGCTTTCCCCACACCGCAGGATTTCAGATGCCTCTCTCGTGCATGTAAATCAGCCCTTTCTCCGAGTCCACCGGCTGGCTCTGTGCGCGCCAAGCGGCAAAGCTTCAGGGGCTCCGGGGGCAGAAACCAGGCAGCGCCCAGGGAGGGAAGTCTGAGGACGTGCCAAATTCCTTCTCTGCTGACGTGCAATCCATCCAAAGGCTAACGGGGCGGGTGATGGGCGGCTTTGATATTTGGCCGTGACAAATGAGAAAGGACACAGGGCGACTCGCCCACTGAAACTACAGGTGCTGCTGTTGGGCAAACAGAGCTGTTTGCTCGTATGTCCTTATCGGGCCTCTGAGTCGGATATGTTCAAAGCAGATGGCCTATTGGAGATTGGAGACACAAACCTGCAAGCGGCAAGCTATACATACAGTCCTGGTTGCCTTCTGAGTGTGTGTTAACGTCTGCCACAAAGACGGTCTCTACTCGGTCAAAGTTGCTTTCCCAGATCAAGGATGCTAGGTGCATCATCATTGTGTGTGCTAGTCTGTCAGATATTTCAGTTCATTATTGAAACTAATCATAAACAGAAATAGGAGCTTTTCTTTCTATGCATTACAGGCCATTTCCCTTTCAGCTTCTGACACATCGTGGGTTTAGTAGCCTCTTTAAGTGTTGCCTGGGGATGCTTCTGTCGTAAATGTTGGGATTGTCATAGTTCACAGAAGTTGGTCCATATGCTGGGGTTCTATCAGTAAAGTGGGTGTCGCAAGCAACTTCATGTGGGACACGCCCATGACCCAGGGTAGACGGTCCGATTCCTAGGATGCAGTCTGCCAACACCCAAGCAGCAGCATTGGTCCAGTCAGTAAACCTTGCCGTTAAAAGGGTGAATAACTGGTACTTGTGTTGAAGAAAGGAGGCCCTGTTGCCACAGTGGAGTACCCTGTTGGGGGGGGGGCTGGTGTACCGCATGAAGGGTCTTTTGGCAAGCAGCTGGAGAGGTTGCTGACTCATCTCTGTGTGGCTGTGCTGCAGGAGATAAAGTGCCTGGTCTCTAGCATGGTTAGGGCCAAAGGCTTGCAGGAGATAAAGTGCCTGGTCTCTAGCATGGTTAGGGCCAAAGGCTTGCAGGAGATAAAGTGCTTGGTCTTGCAGCACGGCAAAATGTTGGTGCCCTCCACACCCACCCACCCAATGCAGCTCAAGTTTAGCCTCATGGTCTGATTTCAAAGGAGCTTCATTACTGCTAGTCAGCCGGTGTGACGGTTCTGATCGCAAATTTTGTTACTCTGGCGTCTCAAGCAGCCCAAAGGGAGGCTGCTTTTTCTGAGGGGGAGGGGGTGCTTTAGGGTGCTGTTTGATACTGGGCTGAGAGAGGAAGAAAGGTAATAGAAGCGACTCCCCAGAGCTGTGGGAGCGCGTGAGGGGCAGCATAGTGGTACCATGTTCGGACTTCAAAGGAACCTCTTCTCCCTGGTGTAGTATTCCGGCAGTGTCTGCCCGACGCATATGCAGAACTGAGATTTTATTATTATAATCGACATAATTGGAATATTGTATATGAGAAGAAACTTTATGTGATGCTTTCCAGCTTGAATTTCCCTTGATTGTTCATTGTATTCTACTCCTAAGACTGCCTTTAATTTCAGGCTTAGTGTTGACTGAAGTCTCTATCAGCAAAGGCAGGTGTGAATGGGTCTCTAATTCAACAGTGGATATTCTAGTGCTCTGAGATTGAGGCAGCCACTTAAGAAAAAGACAAGGGGTTCTAAGCCCCATAAGCTCTTAGCAGAGCAGTGATGTCACCTTCCCACCTCCCCATGGTGATTTTTGAGCCTTTACTTTGGCCACAGAAACCTCCCCTCTTCACTTTCTGACCAATCGAGGCAATGAGGCGAAGTTGCCACTGGTTGGCCAAGTCAGATGTTCAAGGCCTTTTATAAGAAGTTAGGGGGACCTTGTAGAAAATGTCCAGTATGTGAGTGGTATAGTACATCAGTGGTCAGCTATTTCTCTTTACACTTTCTGGACTGGTGTGTCAAGGTTCCTCTTGTTGTGAGTGTGTGTGTGTGTGTGGTCCTGGTATACGTTACCTTGTGGGGACCCAGCCCTAACCATAAACATAAATAACCAAACAAAATACAAGAGTTTTTGCATAAAGTAAAAAAAAAAACAGGTATTCATCAAGTTGTGGGGACATTTGTAGGGGTTAATGTTGTCATACTTAGCGTTAGCATTTTTCCCATAGAGATGAATGAGTGGTCACCAAAAAGATATGTTTACCCAATGTGTGTGTGTGTGTGTGTGTGTGTCTGTGGCGGGGGGTTGCATGTTCTCTTTGTGTCGTTCGGGTTTCTTATGGGTGCTCTAGTTTCTGCCTGCAATCCAAAAACATGCCACTTGGTTAACTGGCATCTTTTCTTACTCCACATGCAAAGTATCGAGGGGGGGGGGGTGTGGCCTGCAGTGGGCTGGCATCATGCCCAGCTTACCAGCTTACCTCTCCCTTCCTCATCAGGATAAATGGCTGAAAGGTGGATGGATATAGGACATTTTGGTTGATGGGGGCTTTCTGTGAACAATGTACTTTTATAGTAAGAAGCAGCCGTTGGAAACATATTACGTCTCCCTCAGAGCGGTGATCATGGGCATCTTGTGATATCATATGTTACTTAGCTGAGCTGGCTGGCAGGTTGGTTTCATGCCAGTGGTCACTGACCTCAGTTCTAAAGGGTAGTGTGTGTAACCACACCCACATGGACTGACATGGAACTATGCTCAATGGATCCAGAACAAGACTGTCTTGATTATACTTGGGGCACTGAAGGAGGTACTGCCTGTGTTAGTCTATTTTACCGCAACAATAATAATCACAACTCGCCGCCTGTTGGGGCGCCCAGGGGTTAAGGGTCTTGCATAAGGACCCGCAGACATGCTGAGGCTGGGTTTGAACCTGCAACCTTGTGATTACAGGCACACAGTCTTAGCCCACTGAGCCACATGCTGCCCCAACAATAAATTAAAATAAATTAAAAACAAACGAGTTCTCTCAAAAATGCATGAATAGTACAAAAAATTGCTGACGTTTGACAGTGATTTTTGTGACTTTCCCAATTCTCACAAGGTTCAGCTTTATGTAGACATGACAATACAAATGCATTACGCATGATGGCCTGTGAGATCCCACCTGAACTTTGGCCGCAAGTTGATTTGGGATATTCTAAAGTCCCTACCCCCGTCTCAGTGTGTTAATCAAGTACTAGTTGCTAAAGGGCACTTCTCAGTGTCTGTGGCCATCCCAAAGTTGTCCACACATTATTATTATTATTTATTGTTGTTGTTTTTGAATGGGCTTAAGAGTGAGCTTTGTGGTTTTAATGAATGGCTTGTGTCCTAGCCCTGTGACAGGAGGATTGATCTGTGCATAGTCACTTGTTCTTCCCTAAAGAGACTGAATGCCTAAGACACAACTAGGCTCTGTAATATGTGAAGAGCTGATCTCAGGTGTCAAGTGTAGGGCAGCAGGTAGTCTTGGTGTACAGGCCGAGCGCTCGTAACCTCAAAGTGTTATGTCCCTCAGAAGTCTTTGTGCAATACTGTAGAGCAGTGTTTCCCAATCCAGTCCTCAGGGACCCACATACAGTCGATGATTTTGCTCCTTCCCTCCTCCCGAGTGAAAATGTCTGGGAGGGAGCAAAAACATGGACCAACTGTGAGTCCCCGAGGACTGGATTGGGAAACACTGGTATAGAGCAACATTCTTGTCCTTAAACACCCCCCCCCCCTTTAAGAAGAAAAAGTTGTTTTGAGTAAAAGCAGTAATCCTTCAGTAATCCTGATGCATACTATAGAAATGTAACTTTAATATGACAGGCTTTTTCAAAAATTGATATCTGCTCAGGTATAGAATTTTAATAACTGTTTAGAATAATATGTCGTTCCATGATTTTGACCCAAGTCCAGTTAGCATACTATGATTCAACAAATATGCCAAATATCTTCTCTCTGTGCTCTTACTTAATGCATGGATCCAACATCGTCTGACTTGATACCTCTAGGATAATAAGATCCAAGCGTGTTGTTTCAGTAAAATGTTCCAATCTATAAGATGACAGTCTGTATGAGTTTGAGGGAGTTGTTCCATTTTTGAAAAAACGATAGTTGCCAAACACATGTCTCTTCTATGGCAGATCTGTGGATGTAAGTCATGTTGAGGGTTAAACAGTCATTTCTACTCTTGGACTGCCATCAATCTACGATCAATGGGGAAATAATGGGGAAAATATTAGCTGGAGAGGGTATCTACCTTACTTGGTGTCACTTTGGACTATAGCACCTGCTAAATAAATGTAAAATTCACCACCATCATTACTCTTCGGATGAAATGATGTCCAACAAGAGTCACTCCACAACAAATGTGTACGACGTGGCTGCAGCTGTGTGGGCCTCTCATGTTCAATACCTTCAGTGTTTGAGTCACCGAAACGGAGAACCAAACGTTGCTCCGCTGCTGTTCAAGTCTAACATGGCTACACTTCTCAGGTTCAACAAAGACTGCGATGCCTTTGGGAGACTCTTCTGTGGAAAGGTTCTTGTTGGGGAAAGTTAGTGAAAAGTATAGCACGACAGAGCCACCTCTTTCTAGAAAAACTGTCATCATTGTCAAATGTGGTGGTATCATCTAGGGTGGTGTGTAGCTCACTGGATTAGGACAGTGCCTGTGATTATAAGGTCGCTGATTTTAAATGCTGTAGTCAGCAGTGATTTCACTGTTAACATTGCCCTGTGTATCATTATCTTTTGAGTAATGCTGCCAGGCAGTTGCCAAGTGCCAGAGCAACACTGCTCTGAACTCTGGGAACTCGTAACCCCTGGGTTCTTGACCAAGGCGGCCTTAACTCCCTATTGCTCCAGGGACTGGCTGACCTTGCTTTGGATAAATGTGTCTGCTAAATAAATAAATGTAAATAAATCAGGGAACACCAATTTATCTGTCTGAGCTGGGAGGAAGAGGGTTGTGAAGCATGACATGTACAACAAAGAGAGAGTCTGCAGTGTGACTGCAGACGCAGAGGCTTGATCATGACCTTTGCTAAAATGTGGTGAAAAGAGCAGTCAAGTGCAAGACATCTGAAAGAGGAGCCCTGAAGGTTCCCGTCCCCCGGCAAAGGTGGCAGATGAATGTGACACGCACTTTGAATTCTGTTTAATCAAAGGCTTCCTTGTTAGCACTTGAGTGAAACGTCACATCACAGGTCCAAATCGTCTCAGACCGGTCTCAGCAGCACCCAAAGTGAAATGCACGATGAGTTTCTTGCAGAACTATTTTTGGTCTGCGTTGTACGGCAGCAGGATACAAGGTGTCTCACAGCACATGCCGCTGTGCCCGGTCCGCATGTCATCGTATCAAATTGCGTTGCGGTCGATATGGCTTCTCTGGGGCCACCCATTGTCTGGCTGTGTTTGTAGGTGTGTTTACTTCCCAAGCTTAACAGGAGTCTACAGTTGTCTGTACTAGTGCCGTCTGTGCCTTGATCTCGCTTGTCTTCTCTGTACAACTGTGACAGCCCATCTCTGCCGTGCGTCTTTTTTGTGCCAGCAAATTAAATATTGCAGGATTTCAGGCACCAAGGTAGAGTTACGGGAAGCTCGCTGTTTCGTATTTCAAAGTGCAGAATGCAAAGTCATTCTTTACTTCTTTGCCGGGGATATTTCTTGTTTAGTTTTCGATTCTCGAAGCAGAGAGGGAAAAGTCCCCATGTGTCTGCCTTTCGGGAGTGCATTTTCCATAAAGGCGGCTTGTTCAGTGTCCTGACCTCGTTTTCATTTTTAGACCTTGTGCAGAAGGGAGCCGCCCTCTGGAGGCCCGGCGCTTGGCCGTCGCCCGTGGAGCTTTGCGCCCGTGTGCTGGCTCTGCCGGCGCTTCTCGGCTCGCTGCCGAAGAGCGGGCACGTATCGGCCAGGCGGTCGGAGATGCAGGGGCCATATGCCCACCGATCTAGGCAGAGTGCCTGCCTACCCAGCCGGCTATGGGCGTCAGGGCTCATCTTGCGATGCTGGTACCTTGACCCAGCTTCACATGGTTTCTGAGGGCCAGTGCCAGAGTGCTATCCATCGAGTGCCCGATTCCTGGAGGACAGAACGACCCTGTCTCTCCATTTAATCTCCTGCGTATTTTTGATCAGATACTCAGTGATCGAGTCACAGAATTTAGCCCCACAGACTGGACTGAGCAGGGCTCAGAAGTGAACACTCCTGGCTCCTGTTTTTGGTGAGGATCGAGGACCTCATCACCGCACCTTTTTCCAAAAAAAATGGAAAATAAATAAAACCAATTGTCCACTTTATGAATTTTTTAATATATCAGGGTTCCATGTTGGGAGTGAGTAGAGGAGCTGAATTCACTCATATCAGCTTTCTTTCTGTTTTTCAATAGAGCTTTTCTGTGGCTTGAAGTTTACCCTACATGAAACACTCCCCCATGATGTATTTTAAGCATTTTAAATGCAAGTGGATCTGAGACGTTAACGGGGGTGCTGTGGGGTGCTGTGTTACCACAGTGTAGGTTTAGTGTGTCTGAATGTGTAAAATCGCGTGATTGAGGCGCGCACATTACAGTATCGCCCAGTGAAATGGCAGCAGTAACCCAGCTGACTGTTTCTGTGCCTGAGACAGTCACACAGTCAGATGCATCATCACATGACCTCAGGGCTCTGAGGGCGACACCCTCATTTGCTCACAGGGATACAATGGAAACACACAGAACACATTCTAACCAGTCATAGCAAAAAGACAACAGGAGGCCGTGACCTCTGTGTCATCAACAATTAAATGATAATGGTCCTTTCATTTTAATACTAATTTATGCTCCGTTAAATGCTGTTGTAATTTTGTGCGTTTTCGTTAATGATCACACTGTCTTGTAGTGAACGGCTGATTTTCTGCATGTACAGAGCAGGTATAAATAACGTAAAGATTGAGAGGATCTTGCCGTGCGGTGGTGAGAAGGATGGGCACAGGTGTAAAGCAGAGTGCAGCTCCTGGGATATGTGAGTCTGTTCTCTGTGCTTTAAGATGGCAGAAGCTGGGCCTTGGCCTATATCTGTGGACAAAGGCAATAGCTGGTAAAACCCCCAATCCGTTTTGAGGACTTAGGTGGCAAAGGGCTAAAATGGAAATGAATGTTGTGGGAGGCTTAAAAAGTCATTTCTTGGTTTGCTCATGCAGCTAGACTGTTAGTGGTGTGAAGGTGGTATTTTTCTCTGGGTTTATGACGCCTACCCTTGCTGACATAGACTGAATCATTTGCTCACTGAGATTCCTAATGTAAGGATTTATGTGTGTTTTTTTTTTTTTTTTTTTAGGCGAGATTCAAATGAGACTGGTTATGTCATTCTGCAGACCGCTGATGCGCATCGTTCTGACCAAGCCGCACAGAGGTTACCGTCTGTGTTAACTGAGAGCTAGTTAATCTAACCAGCTAACTAATCTTGGCAGAATCCGATCTATCTGGGGAAACAAGGCAGCATATGTGGGCTTTACTGAAACCTACATAGACACCTCTGCAGTAGATGATAATCTCATGTACAACCTACATAGACATAGAAATCTTTTTCAAAAGAGAAGGTCTTTGGAAGGTTCTATAGAATTGGACAGAGAAACCGCTGTATTTTACATTAGTACATATCAAAATTCACATTTCAATGATTATGCACTTTTTCTTTTTTAAATCCTTGGGAGATGTTTAGAAAAAATTGTGTACTTTCGGAGTTTAAGCCTCCAAAGTAAATCCATGTTACTGTCATTTGGACACATACATTTACCCTCCAGTAAGCACAGCCTCTTCTTTCGGAATAAATGTAGATAGTCACGGTCAGTGAGGCTCTTCATGGCAGGTCAGGTGCCTGCAAGCTATGTGGCATTTGGAAATATTCTCACATGAACGTTTACAGGCAACTGCTGGCAAGTGTATACTGCCACCTTCTGGGCAGTTGAAGTACAGCATCTGAAGTACAGCATCTTCGTCACTGTCGCCGCACGGAACATAATTGGATGGCTAGGACATGGAGCATTTTTTAAAACGAGTTAATGCCAGGGTTTTTTGGGGGGGGGGGTTTGGTGCTCTTGATTCACTTTGGTGAGATTCTGTTATGTTTACAAAATCTCCAAAATGGGGATAAAGAACGTAGCCCAGCTTTCATAGGAGGTTTTCTACAAAAACCGGAACTATTACAATTGATTTAAATTCACTCAGTTAAGGACAATACATTGAACATTGTCTCAATGGGTTTGATTCTGACCCACAATTTGCATGTCTCCCTCATGTTTGCAGGTCTCCTCTCACAGTCCAAAAACCTGCTTAGGTGGATTGTCTCCAAATTGCCCATGGTGTGTGTGTGTGTGTGTGTGTGTGCGCGCGCACATGCTGTTTTGGACTGGCACCCATCATCCAAGGTGTCCCCCTGCCTAGTCCCCTATGCTTCCTGAGATAAGCTCCAAGCTTACAGTAAACCTCGTAATCCCGGCCATGGAGATGGATGAATAACTCGGTATTGATTTTAAATGTATCATTAAATTTGGCTAATAAAGGTGATTCCTCCAGCCCAAAGGAGCATTTGGACTGGGCACGGCAGCGGCAGAACGGCCTGCAGATCTACGCTCTTCTCATGTGTGCGTGTCTCTTGTTCAGGAGCAGGTCCAGGTGCCCGTGTACCACCCCACGCCAAGCCAGACCCGGCTGGCCACGCAGCTCACGGAGGAGGAACAGGTGCGCATCGCCCAGCGCATCGGCCTCATCCAGCACCTGCCGCGGGGTGTGTATGACGGGGGCCGGGATGGCTCGGAGAAGAAGATCAGAGAGTGAGTACCGCCGGTGTCTGTTGTGACACACAAGTCAGACCCACCAGAAGGCAGCATCAGAGGTTACAGCTTCTCTCTCAGTAGTTGTAAGACATCAAATAAATATGCAAATCATCCAGCAGACCCTGTCATCTCCAGTGTTAAGAGGCCTTCTGCCACCTTTGCTGGTATCTAAATTGATAGCGCTCAAGTTCTGCTTGACTGTAATGGTGACATGTTTCCATAAACTGGACCCACTTAGTGACCTGTGTGCCAGCCTAAAGCCTCCCTCCCCACTACACGCCAGGATATAACGCACTTTTCTGTGGTGGGGGGGGGGGGGGGGGGGGGGGGGGGGGGGGGGGGGGGGGGGGGGGGGGGGGGGGGGGGGGGGGGGGGG
>JAODKF010000038.1:9664385-9679561 GCA_026779585.1 Mormyrus proboscirostris | reverse complement strand
AGATGCTATTGTTTCTGATAATCATGCTGCATTTGCTTCTGCTGAGTCCAGGGAACACAGTGTACTAGATGCCTCCCTGGGAAGCTACACTGCCGCTTTCCATGTCACTGAAAGTCCCCATAACCAAGAAAATCATTCAATATTTTCTTATGATGAAACATTTACACAAATTGTAATAGCACATAGAAATATATCCATAGATAAAGGTGTATGTTTGATGTATCTGGACAGACCTTTCTTTCTGTTTAAGTGATTCTTTTTTTTCCTGACTCCTTCACTACTGTTCCTGCCATTTTGCTATTAACTGCAACTGTAGTTTTTAACTCCCAAATAGTTAATAAACACAAATGTTTGGTGTTTTATGTCATTGCAAAGGTGTTACTAGTTAAAAAGCACCACATGAGACTGCAAGTCAATGAACTTTATAACTCAGTTCTTTTAGAACTATAATTTGGGTTTAAATTTATGATTACTTGAGATAAATGTCATATATGGTTTTTACAAACAACCTTATAAAGTAGCATGATACTAACATGCTCTGTGCAGTATATAATAGTAATATTTTTACAAAAAAGTTAGAATAAAGCAGTTTATTTGTCAACTTACAAACAAGTTAGCATAAAGCGTTTTATTTTATTTTTCCAAAGTGATAAAAAAAAAACAGAAAACCCAAGAGAAAAGAAGAGAGGCCATCAGGAAATGCTGCTGGAGAATAATGTGCTGGAGAATAATGTCTATGGTCTATGGATTAATAAGCCACTCAGCACTTTCACAAAGTTCACAGGAATATCTGTTAATTACATCTGATGGTCGTTTAGTGATTCTGCTCATGTTACTGTAGGAATGGATCAGGGAGAACCAGGGCCTCTGGTCAAAATATGGCCAAAATAAAAGTGTGATCCGATCTGACTGGGCAGGGCAGTTCTGCTACCACGTGTAGTCTTTGTAAAAAAAAGAAAGTGTCCCGATGGCTTTGGGTGTGCCTCTGTCTGCTATTGGGCTGCCTCCCACGCTCACGCAGTGAAGAAATCCCACGGCTGGCAGAGTGATTTCAACACTGAGCCTTTGAGCCCCAATGTCTGACCTCAAGCTTTGGACAGAAGCATCTAGCGAGTAAATAGATGTAAATGTTTCCTAAGCATGTTCTGCGTGTGCCGGTCCATGATTCTGACAGTATTGGCTACAGGCCTCATGTCATCTGTGATTAATCTATATCACTTTCAGGGCATAATTGGTCACATCTGATAAATGGCTGCAGCATTCATTACCTGCATGAGCAACTCGTCTATGTGTGATGAAAAAGTAACTGTAGCCATCAGATGTCTGCATAATGAAAACTCCCGTTTTCCACAGCCAGGTAATATGTGTGTGTGTGTGTGTGTGTGGATTATGTTTATATTACATTGTGGGGACCAAATTTTCAGGTCCCCACAAAGATCACTGAAAGCAATACAAAAAACTGAAAATGCCAAAAGTCTCAAAGTGTGTTTGGTGACTTATGGGTACGGTCAGGGCTGGGTAGGGGTTAAGGTCATCATGCTGGGATTACGGTTTTCCCCATAGAAATGAATGGAGAGTATAATTACAAACCTGTGAGTGTGTCTGTTATAGCTATGCCACCGGGCATGAAAGGCCAGGAATCGACACACAGCAATGCAGGCACACACATTGTGGGATGTTAATTCAAAATACTGCCTATGTTATGAATGATTCAGGTGTTTAATAAATGAGTTCCACATTTAACTTTTGTTAATTTGCATATTTATTGTCACAACATTTTCTATTGTTATATTTAATGAGAAATTGTATTAAAAAAAAACTCGATCTCATCTTTAATATTACTGTAAATAGTTACTTAATTGTCCTGAATGGTAAATGTATTGTATGTAATATTTCAGAATATTCATAATAAAAATGGAAAACACTGTGAATCTGACCCATCATCCTCTCCTATAAGTAACACACATAATACACCATCCCTGGAGCAACGGGGTTTAAGGGCTCAGTAGTGATATCATTAAGTGGGACTTGAACTGGCAGCATTCCGAATATGAGCAGAGCTTCAGAGCCCGCAGAGCTACACACTGCCCTCTAGGCCTGAAGTCTGTAATAATTGTGGCTATGAACATTGTTCAAACAGGACTTATGGATTGTCCAGACCAGGGGGAGGCAGCCCTGAGCCTGGAGTGCCGGCATCCAGCAGGTTTTCCATGCTACCTGGTCTCTGATGAACCACACCTGATCTCAGGCGTATAGTAGCTCATCAGCTGGGGTAAAAAATCCGCTAGGCACAGGCACTGCAAGACCAGGCTTGCCTACCCTTTGCTCTAGACTCGTTCACCAGATTCTGTTGTGTGGCAGAGATCACGTAGACGACATACAGTGGCATCCTCAGCCGGTCATGGAAGCTCCGTGTGACGGGAACTCAAGCAGTGCCGGTGCGTATTCTCCTGGCGGGTGGGCTTCCCTGCAGCTCCAAAGGTCGAACACGTGACCAGCACCCAGAAATCGCCAGCTCCACCTGGCACCCCCACAGCTTCCATTCTCAGACACAAACCAACCAGTATCCCCCCCCACTTCACTGGACCACAATAAAACCACACAAACAAAACATTATCAAATTATTAATTAGGACTGTGTCTAGTAATGGAAAATATTAACGAATTAATGCATATACTTTACAGTGCAATGTGTAAATACACACTGAATACAGAATTGTATGGATGTCATAATTCCAGTGTAAATATCAATATCTATATAGGGCCAAAGTACATTGATGTCTGTTACTACTACTAGTAATAATGATAATAATAATAATAATAATAAAGAAGAAGAATCATTCAAAGATTACCACTGCCAGCAATTATTAACTTGAATTAATTTTATAAAGTAAAGATTTAACTTCAAAAGCTACATTAAAATTAAAGCTTTACTCTATTGTTGTTGGATTACTATATGCTGGTATATTCTATTCACCTTTACTTTGGTCGTCCAGCGGTCTATCACCAGCTTGCCGGACTGCATATAACGGCCCCCAGAAAGTAAGGGCCACTTGACCCGCGCTCCTCCGACTGGCGTCCCCCCTCCCCCTTGGAAAGATGAGCCGCTATCCCTGCGAGGATGCTAATAAGGGCCGATAGGAGGAGCTAATCCAAGCAGCCCATTCTCAGAAAGCGGTCCCCTGCAACAAAGTAATAATTAAAAACCCGTTTCAGACTTTGTTTTTAATTCAGGCTGCATTTGGATTCGTCTCGTGGAGATTTTCGTGTCACATAAGGCATACGTTAAGTGAAATCACTAAATACCTGATAATTGTTTGGCAGGCTTTTGGGTGATACTTACAGGTCTTCTCCCACGCTCACGCAGTGAGAATAACAGGACAACAGAAATCCATGCCGCCATGTGAAAGTCAAACTCACTTGTGACCAAGTAGAACAGCCAGTAAGGGAATTTCACGTTTGCTTTTTAATAAACTTATACGTGAACAAGAAAACGTGTTTGTGTGACTAATTTTGACAGCCTTATCGGAGAGTTCTTGATTATGCTTTAAAACTAATTAAAATGACGTAACAAAGTTAACCAAATACATGGATGCATTTGTTTTAAAATAAGCAGCACGTGTTTGCATAGAACTGATTTAATTGTCACTCATTTAACTTTTTTTTTTTTTTTTTTACTTTTTGCTGGTTGGACACTGCAAATATACACATTATACAGCAAAGACGTTTGACCATGTTCCCTAAGGTCCATATGTATACATTAAACTAATATATGCAAAAACATAGCCACGTTAACCAGACTAGTGATCTTTGCTTGCATATGCGCCAGTTTTCCTAGAAGCAGCCATTAAGCTACTCTAAGCATTTCACGAAATTAATAATACGCTAATTAGTCAGTATCCGCAGCGAGCAAAAGAGAAATAGCCTTACAGATACAGGAAACACTTAGACAATAAAAGGACATGACTTATTTTAATGTTACCTTCTCAAAGTAAGCAGAATTAGTCACAGACTGCATTTCTGTTCATTAGGCCAGAACATTATGCTGGAAAAAATGTTTGGAGAGGAGAGTACACATAATCAATTTGGGCAGCAAGTTTCTCAAAAGCTGCAGAAGGGACAATGTGACTGAAGTTCGGCTTAATTTGAATTCATTTGATTCATATGGTGTAAATAGGTGTAAATAACTCACACAAGTTGTCCTGTACAATTTATGGGTGATCTTTTTGCCTTTTCCCACTGCTATAAACCCTATAAAATCTTTTTAAACTTCACACGTCTGTTTTTTCATACAAAATTAATTGCACGATTTTTGGAATTTTTAGGGTTTTTGATAATCAAATACTTAGTTGAAATATAGGTCGTATTGTCACATCTGGCCTTAGTTGTATTTCTGTGATTGGTTTGGCACGTTATTGCCTGTTGGTGCTAAAATATTCCTAAATCTTAAATGCATTTCTCACTATTTTTTTTTATTATAAATGACTAATAAAACTTATTGTAAGAAAGAACAAAACTGGGTTAGTCTCTATGCTTTATGCTAAACTAGAAACAAACAAAACAGCATATTAGATAATGCATTTTTAAAATATCCATCAACATTATCCCTACCGTGACCCGACGTTTTAGTGCGGCACAAGAAAGACCCTTAAAAACTGAAAAAATAATATTTTAAATGTAAGGTTAAGTGCCCTTTAATAGCCTACACCAAGACTGTGGGGACTTCACTGTTTGTCTATAATTTACTTTCGCCAATAACTAGCATACTCTTACGGTTTCTAGTTATAGTTTCATATGTTTTGTTTATTTGTTTTAATACTAACAGAAACCCGAGTAAGCAAATATTTTTCATTAAGTATAGAAGTCGATCGTTTTATCGGGGTATACTTGCATTATCAACAATCCGATTCTTGACAGTTATTTATTGATTAACAACAACAGAAGTTCAGCTTACACTAAGTTTTCACGTACCAAAAACACCGGCCTGCATGGCCACCGATTTTTCATACTTAACATGAGTCGTAAGTGCAAGTCACGTCTATATAGTAAACATGCTAACGCGCACGCACTTGTTAAACTGTTCTGGCTTTTGGGATAATATTGCCGACAATGGCCGCTGCCATACATATTTCTAGATTTCCCGTGTTCCATCGTTGTTGTTTTTAAGCTTATTTCATTTTGAAGCCATGGTGATTAATCCAAGTTAGCAATATGAAGGTCACTTCATCATGTAACAATACTTTCCGGGTTTAAATTACGTGGGGCAGCACAATCGATTTAAATTTAAAGCTAATAAAACCTGTTACGTACACGATTAGGCTTCTGTCAAATTATTCTTGTTCCCAGATCTTCTCTTTTAAGAATTGCAAGCTTTCTTTATTATCGAGATTGTATTCGCCATGCTCGAAGTAACCAGGAAGAAGTCGGATGTGTCTGATGTATTAAAATCTGATCGTTAATAATATCTCAAGTTCGTAAAAAGCCAAACACGGCTTACTAGCATATAACGTAAATAAGTTACGGACTTGACATTTTTGCAAGACACCTTTTATTTCTGCTCAAAACCTCTGCAGTATTACAAAGCGCCAAAATTTGAAAGGTGCCAAAGGAAAAACGACCTAACGGTTTGGTTTTAGCAGCGATACGGGATTTCAGCTTCTAGGTTTAGCTTGCTTCATTCACTTCTTAATTAACATATTCATTATAATTTGAGATGCAAATACTGAAATGTAAAGCTCGGGGTGTTCAAAACATCAGAAAGAAATTACTATTATATAGACACCGATAAACAACACAGGCAGCAATCCGTCATAGGCTAAAATACTTAATCCAAGAATTTGAAATTTAGATGACGATAGACAATGAACCTGGTAAGACAGCTATCGAAACGCTGCAGGACGTCAAAAGCCGTAGAAAGTTTTGAAAACGAAATTGAGCGTTTAACGCGTGGATGGGGTAATATATAGGTGTCCATATAAATATGCATTTAAAACAATCTCTGAGTCTCTGATACCCTGTTCTTACACACACATATATATTTCTTCGATTACACGCAGATCGTGACCGTAGAGATGACGATCATGTCTAGATGTGACTAAGAGTGACTAATGTCAGACCATATACCTATCAAAACAGCATGCGAAACGCCCGAAAGTTTGATATTATGTACAGTTCATTTTTGCGTCTTCGTCAGACTGCACGATGCACAATAGTGCCTGTGTTGCGTTCGACTGTTCAGTAGCGCGTTAAAAATAAAACGGTATTGTGTTTTTCTGTTGATGCTACTCTGTCGGCAGTGTTGTCGAAAAATGTTAAGCAACATTTTGCCTATTGTTTATTGCAGGCCGCTCATGTTTAAAGAAATTCACCTTCTCTGCAGTGTAGAGATGAGTATATATTAAAATGAAATGTTAATTAACAATATAAAATTATGAAACAGAGTAACACCTATTCCTTCTTTTAAAACAAAAACACAATATGGTTTCTGTTTTGTGGGTAGCCTACATTTAAAAATGACAGGGACAACCGAATATGAGTTTACTCAACATGATAAAGGAATACGGTTTCTTAATGAGTTTTTTTGCTTTAAAATTTTGCGAGTTTTGAAAAAATCACACAATGTACACATTAAATAGCATTGTCTTTGGTAACATTTGCAAGTCACATTAAAATGTTAATATCTATGCTTTCACAGTTCAGTATGGACAAATACTTATTATTTACAAGAAAAGTGCAAATAAATACACAAAACAAAACGTATAAGCCCACATCTCTTAGCCACTGCGGTTCTGCAAGAAAAGCCGTACCATAGAACGGATGAAATTGTACAATAAAAACGAAATACACATATTTAAATAAGCATATAGCGCATAACAATGCAAAGCAAGGGCGGGTAAAGTGAATTTGAAATCAACTGAAAAAGATGGGCGGGCTGTCAGACATTTTATAAATGTTATTTACCAAGCTTTGTGTAAAATATGTAAAAATGAAAATATCCTGGAAAACAATATGATTATGACGTGCCTTCATTTTAATGTCACTGATGCTGAAACGTCAAACTATATGTGTGTGTGCATGTGTGTGTATAGGTCTCACTGTAAAATTCGGTGTTATACAAATAAAATTATTTTTGTTTTGTGGTTAGGTGTGTTTGTACAATATCCAGAGTGGGTAGGTGTCTTTCCCACAATTTCACCTGCTCAACATCATTTTTAAAAAAGAAAAACGCTTTAATTCTGAGATTGCATACGCCCTTGGATGCACTCTTTGCTGTGCGTCGGCGCCAGGTCATCCGCCGTACTCCCTTGGTCCGCCGTGCACTGCTTCAGGAACTCAACCACCTCCGGGTAGCCGGCCTGAGCGGCCAGGTGCAGCGGTAGGTTCCCGTCACTGTCCACCGCGTTGACGTCGGCACCGTACTTCACTAAAACCTGTAGCGTTTCCAGGTATCCGTCCCGGGCGGCGTCGTGAGCGATTGTCAGGTTTTTCACCGGGTCGCGCTTATTCGGATCTGCCTTCGCTTCAAGTAACATTTCCGCAAGACCGGGGACACCGAGTTTCATTACCTGCAGGCAAAGAAAAAAGATAATTACTGTTTGGGAGATAATACACTTAATTGGCACTTAGTAGCCTACATAATAAGAAAAATAATTTCCCCCTTAAAACCAAGAAAGCTTAAATGTTAGAAATGTCTTATGTTGTACTTTTAATACAAAAATTTAATTAATACTATACTTAGTATGTTCACTAAATATATCACGTCAGTTTTGCATTTGATTTATATAATCTTTTATCAAAATTACACATTTTGAACACTGAAAGAAAAGGGCAGTGTCAACTGTGGAAAAATTTAAACTGAATACACAATTTAAGACCAGTTGAACGTGGTGTATTTTGACTGATGCTTTACACTTTTTAAAATGATTTTTAACCCTTTGCACGTTGTTGTAACGCATTTCAGATATTCTGAGTTGTGTTCCTGGCAGGAATTGGCTTGCCCCCCCCCCCCATCTGAATTGTGCAACATCTAGTTTTTTAAGCAAAAAATATAAAGCAGTGACATAAATATTAAAATAAAAAGAAGCTTTCCTTAATTTTTAAATGTTTAATTTAAAAATGTTTTAAATACACTCATCTCAGCAGCATTCTGCACTGACTGCCATCTTACCCTGAATAGCGGTGGTGGGGCTCTTTGCACGGTAAGTGTCATTTATTCTGAGCCTGATGTGTGTGCGTGTGTGTGCATGCATGTATACACTGAATTATAAACACACAGCACAATACATCATACACACATAACAAAAATGACCAGTGTGCAACAAACCGGTAACCTACTGTTAATCAGTTTCAATAATAACAATTAAACTCTACTGTGTTAATTTTTCAAATCAGATTCCTCTGAGAATTTTATCGTAACGCAAACCCTTCACTTTTAATGTAGTTTTGCAATAATTTTCTGCCTATGATACATTCGGGCAAAAATGTCTCTTGTTTTTCTCTGGTGAAAACACTGCTGAACAGTGATAATATTTTCACTGAAATGTTGTTTGCATCTTGCAATTACTCAGTCGCTAAAAACACCAGCCAGTCCTGCAAAAACCTGTACAAATGCAATATTTGTTCATGCGACTTCTTCTAGGTATTGTTTTGTTTAAACAGTGTGCTGTCACGCTCATAAACAAACACACACAAACGTACACCAACATAATGTTGCTTTTTTGCTCTGTAACTGTTCACCTGCAATATGCCAAGCAGCCCTGCCTATATATGATGTAATATATATATATATTTCTTATAGAAGCAGAAAATAACATTTTCTGCTCTTCAGTACCTGTATATTTTAAAGTACACATGCCATTTTACACACCCCCAAACTCGGTAAATGTGTAAAGGACACAAAAGGAGATACACTGGACCTTATCTAACAGGCCTAATAATAAAAAATAATCATATGAAGCCAATCAATCCCAGATATGTATTAACACACATGTAAACATACTACTAATATTCTATATTCTGAATAGAAATGTGTTGTTATAAGAAGGGGCCTTCAAGAAGGTCTTTTCCGGCTTCGTACACCATCCATCCCCGTACAACTCATCTGCCTAGCAAGCACCTCATTTGTTTTTTAGTAACCCATTTTAAAAGCATTGCGTTCCTCTTTTCAATAACTGCTACAAAATGGCTCATGAGATTTCCTACAGTATGTTGTAATATGATAGACTGATTTGAGCTGTGATTCTGATAGTCCTGACCGAACATTTGCTGCATTTAAGTATCTATATTACAAAACCCATACAAGTGTTACTTTCATTAGTGCTTTGAATAATTATAAAACCTTTTCTGTCATTGGGCTGCGGTTCACAATTTTATGTACAATTTAAGTGGGGCTAATTTGTCTTCTCATTGCAATATCATTACATAAAAACGAGTTCAGAGTGAAATTTAATTTAGAGATGCCCCTAATCTGACAGTAACGAGTGCAGAATCTGTGGTTTATGCAAGGTAAATATCTGAAACTTGTTATGAACTGTTTGAAAATAAAACTACGACTTGAGTGCTGGTTTTGCAGGTGTTTTTTAATCACTGGATGATACTAATTTGTCTACATGGCGCCACATTTACTGAAATAAGGTTACGCCAGTCCTAATAAAACAGCAACTTGCGATGTGCGTCTCAGCGTTATGTAAAGAAGTTGCCCTGAAAGCAAAGTTGCACTAGTACGCTATTTTAGTGGTATAATCAGGTAAATGAACGTGTGGAATATAGGCAGATGTCTACTGCTGATTTATTTTGTAGGAAATCTTTTATTTCCTCCACATGCATGAGCGTAATAAATGAGAAGTCTCACGAGTTAAGCAAGAAAGGAAGAAAATAAACGCTAACTACAACGAAAATGATCCTAGTTCAGCCTTATCGTCCTTTTTACTTGTATCACCTTAAATTAACGAGTAGAAAGTTTGACTATAATGTGTAATAACATCTCACGATTCGGCCGAAAACCGAGAATATTTCAGTACGTCATTAAGACATCTTGTTTTAACGGTACACCAGTAGTTAAACAGATAATCCCCTGGGCAAACCTCAGCAAGTCATATTTCAAAACCATACAAATGTACAAGTGGTCGTCCGAAAAACGCAATACCAACCTGCAACGCCGTCCTGCCGAAGCGGTTCGCCTTATTGACATCTGCCCCGCTTTGTAATAATGTTTCAACTTCTGACAAGTCTCCCCTTGCAGATGCACTGGTCAGCTTGTTTGCTTCAGTCAAATCAGCCATTCTTCATAAAAACAAACGGTGGTGGCAGAGCAATTTTCAACGTGGTAGAAAAAAAGCGCCGAAGCTAAATTTAAGTGCGTACTCGCTTGTTTTCTTATGCTTAGACGTATATGATGATGGCGCATACCATAAGACTGGTAAATAGACTACTTATCAAAAAAGAACTGGAACCGTGCCATGATCCGCCTTCCGCTTTAAAACCATCCCACTATACAATCCGCATCACTTTAGAAAAGAGGGATGTCACGCTTTTCCCATCGTTGGATGCATGTGCGATCACCTAAGGCTGAGAGATCGAATCGATCCGTGCAGGGTCCTGATATACCCCTCATCTGGGGCCGGGCTGCAAGATGTACAAAAAAAAATATATAATAAAAGCGGCAGCGGAGCTCACATTAAAACTCTGTCCTTGCATCATGCAACATCCTCGGAAGGCTGAAATGTTTCAGTTATGAACATTCAATGCAAACCGCTTGTTTAAACAATCCAGCATGTGGAGGTATAAAACTGTGAACCGAATGAAACATCCACGCACAAGTTCAAAGAAAACGTACGGCATGGCTAAAAAAAAACGCCGTCAAGTAATACTGTTGTATTTTTAATCATCCTGCACTTCGACAAGGTAAAACGTATCCGGAAGTCAGTATTCATATGTTGATTGCTTGGAGAAAATGCAGTATTGGCGGAAAAAAATATCCGACGCACTCCCGATTGTAGTGCCAATAAATAGTACATATTTTATAGCGTTCGAGTCCACGGATGCATCCTGCGAGGCTCTCGGCGGGTCACCGTTTGAGAAAAATCGCCCGGTACACAGGTGCATAGCGACCCAGCCACGGCGTCCAAAAACCCAGATTTAAAAATAAAATCAGCTCAGTGAGGTAACGACATGGTTGTCCTTTCGGAGATGATTCCCCTTGATCGCGTCTGGAATTTCATACTGTGGGGCTGCAGGGGTTTATGGCAATTCGGTGTATTAAAAAAAAAGAAGGAAGATAGTCTGATTTTGTTTAACGAGTGGCTGTATCCAATGACATTTTAAGGGATGAGGTTTCAAAAGTTTTATGCAAGCTTCCCGCCCATTTTTCAACTGTAGAAACAGGGGGGTTGCTGAGAATTCGTCCTACTCGCTTGGCTCATTAAATATTGAGCGCTTGTTTATTTCGGTTAAAAGCGGGCGGACGGGACTCCCGACAAAAAAAGCGCGACCGGTGAAACATTGTATCTATTCGCAGACTTTCATCATTTACAATTTCCATTCCTGTTCAAAGGTGCTTTTTAATGGCCAGATTTATGAATGACGATTACGCCTCTTATGACTGGCTCCTGCAGTTTTGGGAGGAGGCTTGCTGTGACCTGCAGAGAAATCACGAGACACCATAAACTTTTTTTTTTAAAAATAATATACAGATGTAGAGTGTTTAAAATATATGACCCACTACGCTGGGTTGATTATCTGCGCGCCATGCAATTCCTCCGCGATGGCGAGGCAACTTTCCATTTTCAGTGATCTGATTGGACATTGGATATTTTTTTAAAAAGAGACTTGCTTTTTTCCCTGACATCACTCAGTTTGAAACAAGGGACCTCTAGTCGTCACATAACAGACTAAGATAGGCGGGACTAAAAATCACCGAGGTCGAGCTGAGGTACCTCGCCTGCAGCTGTCACAGGGCGAGCACTCCGGTGATGTTGAGTTTCGGCACCGCCCATCCCGTGTCACGCTTGAATAAGAATGTATCATCAAATGACCAAAAAACAGTGCTTTTATAGGTACTTGAACCGGTCGAAGTTTTGCTTATAAAATCACACTTCAGAAAACTCAGATTACATATATGAATTGGTGAAACTTTTTAGCGATGAGTGAAATAAAACAGCGAAGGACATCTCTCGCTTGCCTGCTTACACACAACTCATGCTTGTGCGTCTCATGCGTCCGTGACAGCGGAGACGGCGGTTTGCAGACTTTCGTTATTCACACACAAGCACATTTTATAGGGGCGCGCACTAAATTTTATGCTGGTATGGAGTATTTAACCGTATAGTCATATTGTATTTAATTTATTGTATTCGTTTAATCATACGAAATCCAACAACAACGTGATTTGTTATAAAAGATTTTCATATTAGGTCCGATTGATTTTTGGCAGGAGTGGCAAGGTAATGCAGTGGTAAGCGCTGTCGCCTCACACCTCTGAGACTGGGTTATATGCGTCTGTATTTTAGATGTTTTTCCCATATCGTCGTGGGGTTTCCTCCGGGTACTTCTGCTTCCCCCTTACGGTCCAAAAACATGCTGAGGCTAACTGGAGTTACCAAATTGACCATAGGTAGGTGTGTGTGTGTGTGTGTGACAGAGAGAGAGAGAGAGTGTATCCTGTGATGGGTTAGTGCCCCATCCTGGGTTGTTCCATACCTCGCGTAGACGCCCCACGACCCCGGTTCAAAAAATAAACGAATGGATGGATGATTTTTGGGATTGCACAGTAGTCTGCTACTACAAGCATGTTAGAAAATACGAGGTTTTATTCAATATATAATTAAAATAATAGTACCCCTTCACCAAACATCTATACGCAACACATTGCTTTCTGTTGACTAACGTAATCCAGTTGTCACAGAACAAGTTTTTTAAAAATACAGAATCACAATAAATTCCTCATGTTTAATAACAGGTTTGTCCAACAGATGCTTTTCGGCATTATTTCATGTGTAGCAAATAATCGAGATATTAACAGTTGCTTTTATTAAGCCACTCTGGTATAATCTTACACCAAAACTAAATGCAATGATAACAACTGAATCCTAAAAATGTACTCGCTGGATCTTTGTGAATCATATTCATTATTAAGTGCCACCTAGGTTGGCCTACTTTTCCAGTTATTCTTGTTTTTAGTTATGGCGTTTAACAAATGTTGTTTGGGTTTTTATGTATTCATTTTCTATTACACATTTTACGACGTAATGACGGATGACAGGGGCATGTATAATTCTGTGTGAGGCAGGACTGCCCGGTGAACATTGGATGAGGAGCTACAATTCGGTGTGGCCTGCGCCTTTAACAGTACCGGAACAGGCCACGTCTTTATTGTGCGACGCAGTTTGCCGTAAAGCGACGACGACGTCGTGAGGGACGCGGATAAAAAAAGTGACGTTCACGGAACACTAGTACTCACAAAAGATACGGAGCCGCACAACACTGCACTAAGTGTGGCGTTTCCCGGCAGGTGTCTTTTTAATCCCCCTTCTCCCTTTGAAATTCCGACGACATTTGTATATGAAACCCGAGTCCCTCCTCTGCTTCGGAAAGAGAGGGAGAGAGAGAGAGCAATAGAGCAAACGTTAAGCCAGTCATTGCGATGGCCTCCGGTAGCGGTAGCGACATGAACAGAGAAATGATCCTGGCCGACTTTCAGGTGGGTTTTTTCCCTTCTGCAGGTTCATGTGTTCAAATGTGAAACTCGGTCACTGAGGCAGCGTAGCTGCTTGACTAACTACGGTACCTCCTGTCCTGGTCAAATAAGTGGCTATTTAAACCACGAGTGTGCTAATTGGAAAGTGGGTGTATGTTTATTTTCTAGGATAGATTAATGAAAGGACGGCAGCTCACAGCCGGGTGTCAGGGCTTAACCGTGAACACGTGTCTGTAGAAACCCCAAAAAGAAAGTAAAATAAGCATATGTCTTTGTGGATTGGATTAGTTACCACAGACTCCCTGCCTTTTGTGCAGTCGATCTGTTAACTAACTACAATCATTAAACCAAGGTGACGTAAGTTGGGGTATGAGGTCTGATAACGCAGGTCCGGTTTAGAGATGGCAAACTTTGGTGTAGTTTTAAAAATTACTGCATTGAAGTGCATGCCAGTGTAACCATATTTGCTGTTTGTCAGATGTTTTCGGGAGTAGTTTGTGTCAGTAACGGACAGGTGTGTAAGCGTATTAATATGGCTACGGTCTTATGGTGATTTTCCAGGTGTCAAATGAGTTGCCATGGGTGGGGGGTCAGGATTGTAAACAATAGGTTTTGTTTTATGTCGGCGCGGTGGTCGATCACCGCTGGTGTGACCTGTCCATATATGATTTTTCATTTTTGCACTCATAGCTCATACCGAATAAAACCCATGATCGCCCACACAACTTTCCTATTGTTAATGACCGTTGTCCTGAAACCTTCACGTTAATCTGTAGTATGCTGTTCTGAGAAATGTGCTACTAATATTATTTCTAACCCTACCCCTGGGTGCCTGTTTAGTAATTAAATTTTTAATGATGATTGTTATTTTATATGTAAGGCAATGATGGATCAAAACATATTCTCCAACCCCTCTGTCTAAGGGTGGTTTAATGAAATTTCTTCGTCAGTCTGTTAATTCAAAATACATTTTTGTCATGTATATGTATTTAGCCACTAGATTTATCTCCTCCTGTCCCTTTTCCATTTTTATTTGCTTCCCAGTCTGGTTAATTTTTATTGAATGTTTGCACTTACTGTTCAGTGTGTGAAACCTCCTGGGTTTCCTCTTCCTATGGATTGATGATTTGAGATTTTTTAAAAAAACATTCCTCCATTTCCTTAGAAGGAATTGACACACAGTACTCTTCTCAGTTGTGCTCTTGGGGAATTTCTCTGCATTCGTCAGAACTGGACAGGGCTGTCTCATTCCAAAGGTGGCTCCCTAGAGGTGCCATGTTTTGAGTTTGTTCTTAAAGGAGAAGGGGGACTCAGGCTTTGGATGCAGTCCTAACACTGGCCTTCTGCTGCTCTTCCAGTCTGTTAAAGAACTGATATATAGTCATGTAAACAAAAATATTATATTTTAAAGCATGTTCTTAAATATCACAACGAGCAAAGGGGAGGGGGAAGCACTGACTTGTAGGAGAAAAAGAGGTTTTGAT
>JAODKF010000038.1:9645543-9664350 GCA_026779585.1 Mormyrus proboscirostris | reverse complement strand
GTGGGGGGGGGCAGAGCAGTGCTGATGACAGAGACCCGGGTGTAGAGCTTCGTGCTTGTAGCTGAACCAGAGCACCTTTATGAGACATCCCCTCTTTCCAGGGCAGAGGGAGAGGATTTCAATGAGGGGTCACTGGGCCTGGTTGGGCGAAAAGGCTTCAGCGCCTGATTCCTGCCTTTTCTCAGGACCTTCTACTGCAATACACTTGTATTGTGGCATATCAATCTCATTCAATTTAATTCCCCATTTTATTGTACTTATGTGCAAGTATTATGTAATTTGTGTCTACTGACAATATTTCTATAGATTAATCTATTGACACTCTTGCCAATTGGTTGATTAATCAAAATGATTAATTTTCCTCCGGGTAATTAACTTGACCACTTAGTTTAAGTTAATTTTGACGACAAACTGTTGGATAATGTAATTTGGCTTTTCAGCACTTTATGGACATTATTTTCAGCCCACAATTCGATAAGCAGATTAGTAGTATGCCTAAAAATATTAATGAAATGCATATTATGGTGCCCAAAAGTTAGTATAAATTTGGCGTATCTTCATGCTTATTAAATTTGGTTAGTGGAGCACACCGCATGAAACACAAGCGATAAGCACTGCAGTCGCGATTATGAAAGGGACAGATCAGCAGTCACAACATCTTTTAATTAAAAGAGGAGATACTGTGGTTACACAAGTTGGTGTGACCGTACTTTTTGCAGATTGAAGTCCGACACGTTTTTCTAAAATGTAAATATGATTTTCATTTTTATTTCAGTTCACAAATTCCTTTCTTTTATTTAGTTTACGATAATGACACAGGTCCCAACAATCCAACGTGCATGAATACACACACTGTCAATCAGCGTAGAATAAACCCAGGTTCTAACCTAAATGTTTTCACAAACGCTTATTCAGTGATGGTTGTAATGTTGCAGGCGGACAACTTCATGGGTTTAATAATGAGTGTGTTTAGCAGCTACAAGTACAAAGGATATTAAAATGCACCCCCCCGTACTGATGGTAATTTAATAAATGTGGTTTAGGCTGTTCTGGTGGTCCATCATCCACCATAATCCCTCTTCAGGTGCTTGGCATGGCGCAAGGTCGGCTGTGGTGTGTCGTTGCACTTTGCAAGTGTAAAACCACCTTTTTATTTTGTGATAATTTGAACTGCTCCCATAATTACCTGGTGATATTAAAGGACATTTGTTGTAATGGACTGAAGCGTTTTAGAAATCGTATAGGAAATTTTATTTATAAAAAAAAAAAAAAAATGCATTGATTTAAAACATTGGTGTCGACGTCACCGACTATGTCGACTAATCGTGCCAATGTTAATTTGGGTTATAAGCTCTTTTCGTAATATTTAAATGCTAAATTGGGTTGGTTGGATTTTTTTTTTCTGTTAGAAGTATCATTGAAGTCTATTGTCTTGCAGGTTTTAGGGATTATATTTTCAGTGTAGCGTGGTTTCAGTAAACACTCAAGAATGTCAGTTTTGGCTGTCAGAAGAGCATTTCTGTCATTTCCTTCCTGGTTATATCCAAACAGCTGTGCTTAAATTAGAGGGTATGTCTGACAGTGTGCAGGGTGTGTAAGCTTAGTAGGGCTGCCGTGATTAGTCAATGGAGCTGATGACGTCAACGCTAGAAAAAAAAAGGCCAACATCAATATTTCAAATCGATGCATTGTTTTTTAAATTTTAATGAAATTACCTTTATGGTTTTTAAAATGCTTCAATCTGTTGTAACACATGTTTTCCTTTAATATCACTGTGTAATTATGGGAATAGTTTACTAAACACAAAGGTGGTTTTACGCTGTGCAAATTTTTGATGGCATACCACACGGCACTAGTGCTATACACGAGCACCTGAAGGGAAAACGCACACGCACTATTCTGGATGATGGACCACCAGAAAAGGTGAAACCCCACGATAAGTGTTGTCTACTTATGATTATTAAATTGCCATTCATAAGGAGAGTTCTTAATATCATATTATATAATATTGCTAAAAGCACTCATCATTAAAGGCATGTTCTCTGCCTGCTACCTCAGAATCGCCATTGAATAAGCGTTAGAGAAAATATTTAGGCTAAAATCAGGGCTTATTCTACGTTGAATAACGGTGCCAGTGTGTGTGTTTGGCTTGTTGGGACCAGTTTTATTACCCGTCAAATAAAACTGAAAGGAAAATGGAAACTAATGGAAAAATATAACTTGAAACGATGAAAAGTATATTGCCAAATAAATGCGTCGAACTTTTAATCGGCAAAATGAACCGGCACCCAACCAACACCCCTTTACTTCACTTATCCACAGTGTCTCCTCTTTTAGAAGATATTGTAGTTGTTATCCTGTCCCTTTCTTCACCGCCACTGCATTACTTCTGTTTTGGTAAATACTGGAAGCAGTATGTGGTGCTCTGCTAACCAAATTTAATAAGCATAAAGATACGCTGAATTTATACAGATTACTAACATTTGGGCATCACAATACACATTAATATTTTCGGCATCTTACTAATTGTCGGCATATCTGTGCAGAAACCCGGCATATATTATCTAAAGTCCTGCAATGACTTAGTTTGTTGCCAAAATAAAATTAACTTATATGGTCAATGTGATTTTCTGGAGGAAAATTACTTGGTTAGATTAATCGACCACTTGTTAAAATAGGAACTATCTATTTGTGGTCTAATAAGATTCATCATAATTGTGAAATGATTTTTTTTTTTTTTATTTTTTAAAGTGGTTCGGAATGATAATTTAATGTTGTATAAGTGTGTTAATATGAGCAGTAAAATGTAAGCTTGATTTCAAAAACTATAATGGATCTCTAACTTGTAGTATAATCCCTTTGAATCTGCCAATGAGTAAGCACTTCAGAGGAAAGTCACCTATCGGGACTGGATCGGTCTGAGCCCTTTGTGTATTTCATAACTTTGTTCTTCTTCTGAGCGATTCTGTTTGGTCGGCTTTGATTCTGCAGACTTTGTTTCCTCACAGAAGCTCCTTCTGACCTTGGTCTTTGTGCTGGGAGGATTGAGTTGTATGAGCATCGTCTTGGGTCTGTTGGGCTGGTGTGGCTGTCCTGTCAGTTCTGTACCTGCATATCCCCTTTTCTATTGCACCACGCACCAAAACATGCCATGAAGAGGATCTAAATGGATTTTTTTGTTTGTTTTTTCAGGCTTGCACTGGTATTGACAACATAGCAGAAGCAATCGCTCTACTGGAACTGAACAACTGGGATTTAGTGGTAAGCTTTCAGTTTTTAGCCACATTTGTAGGGCCGAAGAAGAAACAGAATTGAAATAATAAAATTTGTTGCATTTGCATTTGCTGAGACACATTCTGGAAAATGAAGACATCAGTACTTAAAGTATGAGAACTTTAGGCTTATTTGAAATAGAACCACACACATAAATGAATCAATGTTTTCTGGTCATTATTTACAGAAAATCATTATAGGCTTGCACATATTTAATAGTGACTACTGTTTAATATATTATTCATGCTTTTCTAACAAACTATGCACTTTCAAAATTTTTATTTTAGATAAGATAATCTACTCTGAATTCCAGCTCATTTAATACTTAATTGTGTCACAGTGTGTGCCTTTGTTGTTGTGTGTGTGCGTGTTTGCGGGTTTGAGGTCTACCACAGGCTCTGCGGGGTTTATGGAACAAAAGGGGCCTTTTTATTCTATGTGGTAAGCGCTAAATGGACTGGAGCTCCCTTTTTAAGCAATACAAACTAAAGAGTGGAAAGGTCAGGGAAAAGCACCCTGACACAATGTTCCCAAACCGTTGTGTAGATGACACCTGACCCGGGGTACACTACATACTGCCTGCTCCCTCATATCTGCCCAGCTGGGCCTGTTTAAACCGTAATGAGGACAGCTGCCTGATAAGCGCTCTACTGGTCAAAGCACTTGTTGACCAGGGTGTGTGATCGGTTTCCACGGAGACACAGCTGATCATGTTAAGCCAGCTCAGCCTCCTTCCGTGTCACCCGTCTCCTCCCTCCGGTTTATGCCCACATGGCCTGTAAACCACCCAGAGCACAGACCTGGCCGGTGGCAGCAGTGAGGCTGAAGAATAGGCAGTTGTGGGCCTGGTAGCAGTCCGGGAGTTTGTGGCTTATGAAGGAAGCACTGTTTTGTTTGGCCTTGAAGGGATAGAATCAGGTAGCAGTGCATAAGATGGACTGAATCCACCCAGGATCAGGATGTAAAGTCTAGGGTTTGGCAATCCTGCTGCCGATTGGCTTGTTCTTGTATCACAATGGGTGACGACAGCTTGGTGGTAAGTTGAAGCGCAGGGTCCTTGACTGATATCAAGTATGCTCCGAAGCTGTCAGAAGATTCAGCCGCCAGATGTGCCCTCCCCTACGCCTCAGCACGGGGGCCGGCAGTGATACCAGCAGCAGCATATGAATATTAGGTATAGAGTGGGTTCTGGCAGAATTTGATCCTGAACTTCTGAGATGTTCCAAGGCATTGGTCATGCTAATTGCCTCATCACCAAGGACCCGACTGGATCTGGAACACTCCCCAGTTTGCTTGGTCTTCAGTGGCACCTTTGGGACCCTGGAAGCTTCAACGAGAGGGGACATATTACCGTAATTTCCGGACTATAAACCGCACCCAACTATAAGCCGCAGATGTTTTAATGTTTAATTACCATATATAAGGGTTCCTGCTACCATGGAGGAGATTGTCGGGACAGAGATGACTGTTTGGGAATGCAAAGCATTTATTAACAAATTTTACAATCAATCAAACTTTGCGGTAAACTAAAATTGCAGTAACACGGCCGTAATAAAATAACGAGCCTACTATACCAGAAAAGTCAGTCATTAATCCTCGTGTCATCGTCTTCCTCCTGCGTACTAAAACCACCGAAGTCCTCTTCCTAGATAGTGCGCCCCTGGCGACCATTAGCAGTAAAAAAGATAGATAAGCCGCACCGTTGTATATGCCGCAGGGTCCAAAGCAAGTGAAAATAGTAGGGGCTTATAGTCCGGAAATTACGGTAGAGAGGGGCTGCTACCAGTGCTGGGCGGTGTACCGGTTCATACCGGAAACGTTTTTTTTTATTATGATATGAATTTTTCTTCATACCGCAATGCTGGTTTAAGTAGCCTACACAACATTCAGAAAGTGGCATAGCTGGAAACTGTTTAAGGAGTCACCTTTTTCACTGCTGCGCCGCTAAAAATGTACCACAAAAGATCAGAAACGGAAGATATAGCTGACACTGGAGTTGACAATAATGAGACACCGGGGTTGTCAAAAATTGATTCTCAGATACTAATCGATATTAAAAATTAGTTTCTTATTAGATATTCATTTTCACCATTATTGATACCAACAGTGTGAGGCCATGGAGAACGACTTCCGGAAGTCTTCAAAGATTCTGGTCCACCATCCGGCGGCTCAGGGTGGGAAAGCAGTGCAGCATCGACACTGTTTATGGTGGGGTTGGGGTGCTGCTGACCTCAGCTCGGGATGTTGTGGGCCGGTGGAAGGAATACTTCAAAGACCTCCTCAAACCCACCAAAATGTCTTCCAATCAGGAAGCAGAGTCTGGGGACTTGGGGGTGGACTCTACTATCTCTGGGCTGGAGGTCGCTGAGGTGGTTAAAAAGCTCCTTGGTGGCTGTGCCCCAGGGGTGGATGACATGCGGCCAGTGTTTCTCTTTTTTCATATTACAAGCATTGCTTCACACGATTGTGTGCACTTTTGTTCAGTGGTAATTTCTACTAAATTTTACTTCCACCTCTCAAAACTTTTGTTTTTACAAAAATTGCGGAAGTCTCTGTGATTGGTCCCACTGAGTGACGATAAGAGTGGCAGTGTTCAACTTGAATGCTGCAAAGACATCTAAAATAGGAAAGAGCTGTCGTGAGATTGATTGTATAAATTGATTTAACAAGAAACGGGAGCTGTCTTTTCACAGACTGCCGAAAATGAAGTATCGGACGTGGATCAGTCACATATGGTCATTACCGCATCTCTAGGGCATGCAGCAGAGAAGGGACTTGCTCCTCCTTCCTTAGTCAAGCGCAGCATCATGCTTCAATCGGGATGGTAGGACACGTCAGGCGTCTTTCATTTGGCCCATTTAGTGGCTCTGTGGGCAGTTCTGGCTCTCAGGTCAACCCTACCACCACACATTGAGGTGTAGGTGTGTCCTGTCTCCTTAGGCCTTTCTTACGTGTTTCGCAGTATCAGAAGCCTGTTTGGTCTCAGCGGCTTTGGTTGGTCCTTTTGGACCAAGGTTCACCAATTCCGTTCCTGGAGGGCTAGAATCCAACACCGTTTGCAGGTATCCTTGATCAAACCACACCTTAATTAGCTAATTACCAGGTTTAGAAGGTGTGTTTTAACATGAAAATATGCAGACTGTTGGATTCTGGCTCTCCTGGACCGGAACTAGGGAACGCAGCCTTTTACCTTTCACTCTGAGCCCCCTGTAACCATGGAAACATCTTCGTGGCTGGTGGCTGGTTTATCTTGCCGATATGTTTCCTTCGTGTCCTGGTATCCTCCTCATTGTAGAGACAACAGCAGGTACAATGTTTAAAAACACATTGACCCATAAACAGCAGGACAAGCTTAGGACCACAAGTTCAGCTGGGCAGTAGGGGTTTCTAAACAGCTCAACCAAATGTAGAAGTGAGCAACATTAGGCAAAAAATGGTAGAACTGCGTTCCCCCGCCTATCGCTGAAGATGTGTTCCAGACTCATCAGCGATAGGTGAAAATCTGCGATAAAGACCCTACAAATAAACTTTTTTTTTTTTTTTAAATTTTTAATTTTTTTATAGTTTAAGCCTTAAATTATGTGGGAGGGGAATTTTAAACAACACAAAAACCCGCTAAAAGGCAAATAACAAAAGCAGCGTCTTTTTCGCGTTGCGTACCGTAAGATAAGGGACCCTGATGGAAATAAATTACAGATGCGGTGACACTTCATATCGCCATGGTGCCCATTTAAACTGTTGAAAAATACGGGTTTGTCCAGATGCTTAAAAACAATTGATCCCAAATATGAGCTCCCAAGCCGAAAGTATTTTACAGAAGTAGCCCTACCCCGTTTATGTAGCAGTACATGTGAAAATACCCGCAAAGCTGCTGAAAATGTGCTGTTTTACTGAACTACCTCAGACCTGCGGTCCACCCGAAACATGCAGCCGTACATGAGATTTTTCTTGTAACTTAGTAACACTACTGCATTGATCCTTATCAAGAATTTTTGCACTTGTGAACCTGTGTAAACTACTAAGACCAGGAAAATATACTGTAAAATTAATAACAAATGTTTGCTGTTCCTAAGTCATGCTTATATTGTTAGAATAAAAACAAAACCTATTTGTATAATGTCTGTTTTTTATGTATATCAATAAATTTGGGTCCAAGTAAAAAAAAAAAAAAAAAAAAAAAAAAAAAATTGGAGATTTTAGTTTTAAAATTTTATCTGCCAGGTATCAGCCCAGTCGCTAATTAAATAAAGATCCTGTTGTATCCTCTGTACTGCTAGTTTAGTTTCTGCTACACCAGCCACCTTCGTATCATCTGCAAATTTACTGTATGTATTGGTGTCAATATCATCAATGTAAATTAGGAACAATAATGGTCCTAAAATTGAACCCTGGGGTACCCCACTATGAACGCAGGCCCACTGTGACATTGTGTCTCTAATAACTACTCGCTGCTTCCTGTCTTAACCAGTTTTCGATCTAAGCTGCTACAGTTCCTAAAATACCTGCAGCTTTGAGTTTCAGCAGTTTGTGAGGGACAACATCAATGGCCTTCTGGAAATCTAAGTAGATCACGTCGTAGGCCTTTTTGTGATCAATTCCTCTAGTAGCTTCCTCAAAGAACTCAAGTAGATTAGTTAAACAGGATCTACCTCTCCTAAACCCATGTCAGCTATCCCTCAGAATGTTATTTGAATCCAGGTAATCTACCATTTTCACTTGGATTATAGCTTCCATTACTTTTCCAGTTATGCCTGTTATACACCCCTCTCTCTCTCTGTATATATAATGGAATATGTAAAAATAAAACCATATATGGCTCTCATATTCTTTTCATCCTTCTTGATGTAGTGTACCGTCGATTCATTCAAGCCATAATGGCGAGTGATGTCTGCGTAACACTTTCCTTCCCAAAGCATAACCAGAAGTTTTACCTTCTCCTGAATGGTCAAGGTCCTCCTCTGGCGCTTAGGCTCACTACTACCAGAAGGCTTAGAAGATGCAGGATGCTTGAGAGCCATCGCAGGGCTTAAAACAAAACGAAAACAATCGGACCACAAGCAAAGTACGCAATACGCAGAGAAGTGTGACACGTTGGGGAAAATACCACGATATAGCGGGGGATCACTGTAGTTTAAAAATGTAAAAAACACAACAAACACCCCTTAGCCATTGTTGAATAACTCGGTGGGAAGAGTAGGCTAATCGGGGTCTGGGGTTCATGCTCTGTGACCTGTGGCAGGTGGGCAGTTTTAACACGCATCCTAACAGTGTCACCAATGTTTTCTGTGCTTGTCACACTGCCTCCTACTGGCTCTCTCTCTCTGGATATTATATGTAAATTTGTCTTCTTTAGGATCTTTGGTAAAAAATAGCAAAATGTGCCTTGAAGGAATATGTTTAATTTCTGAAAAGATCTGGGGTTTTTGAGCTGCTGTGGTCTGTGAATGGATGAATAGTTTCAGTGCTAGGAAAAATTCCTTATTACTTACAGAGAATGAGCATGTTCTAGAGATGGGGTTGTACTCGTATCCATCATGCTCTGTTCGGTACGTCGTTTTTCGTTTGGTACGCACAATGAAACGAACAAACTCCCTGAAGTTCCTCATCCAAGTTAGCAGCACCAGTTCTTCACACCACCAGGCGCTTTAATTTTCCCTTATTGGCATGTCTGCACTTTTTATCTGCTGCTACATTACCTGGTGCTCTACTATACTATATCATACTATATCATGTACAGGTAACTTACATACCATGTTTCTATTTATAATTGATATAAACTTTCTGTATGTTGTATACAGTATATCAATTTCATATTTTGTGGTTTTTATATGTGCATTTCACATTCAGTAGCCCGGCTGTCTTGTTTACAGTCAAGGGCGATTATTGAGCACAGTGCAATGTTTAATAAATACATAAAAAAACACATGAGTTAAGCAAACTTAACTGGAAACATCTGTATTGTTTAGGTTTTTACTTATTACTCAATTCTACACTATATTGCCAAAGATGGACACCCCTCCAAATCATTGAATTCAGGTGTTCCGATCACTTCCATAGCCACATGTGTATAAAATCAAGCACCTATGCATGCAGTCTGCTTCTACAAACGTTTGCAAAAGAATGGACTACTCTCAGGAGCTCAGTGATTTCGAGTGTGGTACTGTGATATGATGCCACCTGTGCAATAAGTCTATTCGTGAAATTTCCTTGCTATTAAATTCCACGGTCTACTGTTAGTGGTATTATAACATAGTGGAGGCAACTGGAAACAACAGCAATTCAGCCATGAAGTGGTAGGGCATGTAAATCACAGAGCAGGGACAGGCGCACAGTGTGCAGAAGTCACCCACCGTCTGCAGAGTCAATAGCTACAGACCTCCCAACTTTGTGTGGCCTTCAGATTAGCTAATGAACAGTGCATAGAGAACTTCATGGAATGGGTTTCCATGGCCGAGCAGCTACATAGAAGCCTTACGTGACCAAGTGCAATGCAAAGCGTCAGATGCAGTGGTGTAAAACGTGCCACCAGTGGACTCTAGAGCAGTGGAGACACGTTCTCTGGAGTGGTGAATCACGCTTCTGTTTGGCAATCCGATGGACGAGTCTGGGTTTGGCGGTTGCCAGGAGAACGGTACTTGCCTGACTGCATTGTGCCAAGTGTAAGGTTTGGTGGAGGGGAGATTATGGTGTGTGTGTGTGGTTGTTTTTCAGGGGTTGGGTTTGGCCCCTTAGTTCCAGTGAAAGGAACTCTTAATGCTGCAGCATTTGAAGCCATTTTGGACAATTAAATGCTCCCAATTTTTTGGGAACAGTTTGGGGATGACCCCTTCCTGCTCCAACATGGCTGCGCACCAGTGCACAAAGCAAGGCCTACAAGGACTTGTTTTTTTTGGGGGGGTGCTGCACATATACAGATGTATTCAAATGAATTGCCTGACATTTGTAATTCATTTAAACTTGATTTTTGAAAAAAGACAGTCCTAATGAATATATTGTGTATCGCGTCGTGCACTCAATTTCATGATCTATACTTCAGCCCTATAATTGAGTACATACAGCCCACCCCATGTGTCTTATGTTCCATCGTGGTCTGGGGAAACAATGTCTCATACCACTGTATACCTGTGTGTGGCTGGAACGAAAATGAAATCCTGCTTGAAATTGAACTTCGGCGTTTGACACCGGTAGAACCTCAATTTACAAATAGACATTCAACATATCAAACAGCTAATGCTCCTAAATTGGTCATAATCAATGGTTTGGGAACATTTTGGTTTCCCAGCCAAACTGGAGAGAGAGAAGTAGCCGATACCAATAACCGTGGCTGTCTATGCTTGGTTATACCAAACTCTGATATGTTGTAGGAAACACGTCCTACATGCTAAGTCATTTGATATGACATCATCAGCATGTGTTTAAACCGCCTCTGCAAGTTAGTCTCCTTGTGGGATTTAAGGTACTTTTGCCAGGAAATTCAGACCATGCCAAAAAAAATAACTGTGGCTATAGGGGTGTTTATTGCTGCAAATACATGACCATATTTGGTAATAGACGCCGACGCATCTTTGGCCCGTTCCTAATTGTGTTTGCAGTTTTAATAATAATTAATTTCAAAACAAATTCTGCTTTCCGTGCCGTACCGAAATTAAACTGAACCATGAACCAAAAACTGAGGATTGTATTGAACTGTGAAATTTGTGTGCTGTTGTACCCCAATTTTAGTGTTTTTTTTTTTTTTTTTTAAATTTTTTTTTTTTTTTAAATTTAAATAAATTAAAATCCCACTTTGTGTCTGAACAAAGGCGCTGTTTGATATGTACGCCTTGACCCTGGCGTTCCATGTCATGGTGCCAGTTTTGGCCATGTGGCATTGCTGTGTCACCCGCCCACCAGCAGATGAAGCTGGGAAATAGAGACGCTGAAAGTCAACCAGCGGTAAAACACCTCAATCTGCTGTTCTGTAGTACAGTCTGTTTATTTAAGTGCTTTATTACTTTGGGTCGGCCTTCCCCTCTGCCACGGACTTTAAATCAGATGGAAAATGTATGCCTTCAGTAAGTTGTTCTTACTGTAGTACTTGGAGGATTTGTGTGTTTGTGTTTATTTTCATATGCCTGTGGGTATTTCTCATTTAGTTGCAAAAATAGATCGGTGGGCAATTTGCACAGTAACTGTTTTACGCAGATTTTTCACTTCGTAGTTTGAATGGCACACAAGTGTGTGAAATTTTAGTCATGAGACCAAGGCAAGGCTTGCTGCCCTTTTAGGTTATATAGTTGTGTTGTTGGTCTTTGGGGGTTGTAGCACTTGGTATTTGCCAGTATAAATAATTAGTATTTATACTGGCAAATACAGGTAAGTGCTTCATAACCCTTTATCTAGAGCTGGGCTGTGGTGAGCCTGAAGCTATCCCAAGGAGCACTAGTCGCTGGACAGGCGCCAATCTGGGCCGAATACCGGTTAGTAACTGCAACCAAAATGGCCCACAATATAGTACAGCTGTTTGAAGGTTGTGAAGTTCTGGTATTTTTGCAGTCTATGCAGAGAATACACATTTTAAAAAATGACAACAGTTATGCCTGATAAGGTTTGCGGTGAGATTGAAAGGGATCTGAGTGTCTGCTTCGGCATTTCCCTTTCCTTTCCAAACACGCATGCATGGCTGCTGCCCTGCCAGGGGCCCACGCCCACAGGCCGCTTTCTAGTGGTTAGGTGCACCTGCAAATGTGATGACTGGCTGTAATTCTGAGCCGCAGCTGGCCGCCCGGTAACAGACGGGTGCTGTGTCGGGATGTGAGGCTGCCGTCCGGCCCTCACTGCCTTGCCTTGGTTCCTGTCTCACATCGAAATGGGTGTGGGTGGGGGGGGGGGGAGGTAAGGGGACTTAATGAAAACAAATGATTCCTTTTTTGGGTGCTGTCAGTCGGCTCCTGGCGCTCACCCTTCAAGAGGCCAGTTTCGGTTTTATGAAACCTTATCCACCAAGACCTCTCCAAGGTGCGCCTTCCTGTCCTCAGAGCCGTGCTACCATGGTGTGGCCACCCTTTGCTCTAAATTGGATAATTGTGCTGATATAACAGTTTTATTCATTAGTTCTTTCGCCCCACCTTCTGTAATGCCTTCAGATTTCAAAGAAGAAATTCCTGGTTTGTAAATGAGTGTTATTGCGGCTCCTAAAAAGCTACAAGCTTTTTTCTTTTTACTAACAAATTGTGTGTAAGAGTACTTTAGAGAGATTTTAAATTTTTCATATTTCATGTTTTTGGGTGTATAATATGAGGGAATACATAAAATATGCCATAAATATCTAGGTTTGTTTTTTGTTTGACCTCAGTTTTACATTCCGTACATAAGTCTGACATTATCTTTTCTGTTTTGTTTGTCTTGCTTTAGTTGATTTTATTGTGCAGCACTTTGGTTGACGCTTGTTGTCAGATGACTTAATTTTTTTCGTGATGTTTAGTAATATGTGCCGAGGTCACACTGTATTAGGAGAATTTTCAGTGCAGTTACTGATTTGTTGATGAACACTTTACTGGAAGTTACTGGACACTTTAACCTTGTTTCTCTTCAGTCATCCTTTGGTAGAGTTTGATTTTCCATTATGTAAGGTAAAATTGTAAGTATATTTGATTATTGCTACATCCCTACACTAGTGCGTAAAATAAGTATCTGCTAGTAAGTGAAACGGGCTCATGTGACACAGGGACTGGAGGAGAGAATGATGGAAATTTATTAGCTCTGTGGGGATGCTGTTGGTTGGGTTGGCAAAGTAAGCATCCAAGATGGTGACTGCAACAAAGAGCAATTAGCTACACGTACGGCTGAGTGATATAAACGGTATCAACAGTGATCAATGGGCTTCTGTTAGCATCCAGCTAATAGTGATTACCAGGCATGGGCAGTTATCGCGATATAAAGTTGTTTAAATGAGAAAATGAGAATCCTGCAAACGCTGTGTGGTAGCACTCTTCATCACATCACATCACATCACAAAAACACAATTCCAATTCCTAATCATGTGGTGGGTCTTTTGACAATCTGTGTCCAAACACACTGCAAGGTAAGCGGACCACACCACAAGGACACCTAGAAAAAAAAACAACAACTATATTTTAACATTACAATTAAGTAGTACAGTTGTGGCCAAAACTTGAGAATGACACAAGTATTGGTTTTCATAAAATTTTCTGTTTCAGTTTTTGTCAGATGTTTCTATGGTACACTGAAGTATAATTACAAGCATTTCACAAGTGTCAAAGGCTTTTATTGACAGTAACATTAAGTTTATGCAAAGAGTCAATATTTTCAATGTTGGCTCTACTTTTTCAAGACCTCTGCAATTTGCCCTGGCATGATGTCAATCAACTTCTGAGCCAAATCCTGACTGATGGCAGCCCATTCTTACATAATCAGTGTTTGGAGTTTGTCAGAATTTCTGGGTTTTTGTTTGTCCACCAGCCTCTTGAGGATTGACCACAAGTTCTCAATGGGATTAAGGATTAAGGATTTTCCTTGTTCCCTGAGCCACTTGGTTATCACTTTTGCCTTATGGTCATGCTGAAAAAGGCATTATTCTTCACCAAACCGTTCTTGTATGCTTGGGAGTTGCCCCCGGAGGATGCTTTAGTACCATTCTTTATTCATGGCTGTGTTCCAAAGCAAAATTTTGAGTGAGCCCAGTCCTTTGGCAGAGAAGCAACCCCACACATGAATGGTGTCAGGATGCCTTACTGTTGGCATGACACAGGACCGATGGTAGCTCTCACCTTTTCTTCTCCGGACAATATTTTTTCCGGATGCCCCAATTGGAAAGGGGATGCATCCAAGAAAATGACTTTACCCCAGCCCTCAGCAGTCCAATCCCTGTACCTTTTGAAGAATATCAGTCAGTCCCTGATGTTTCCCTTGGAGAGAAGTGGCTTCTTTGCTGCCCTTCTTGACACCAGGCCATCCTCCAAAAGTCTTCGCTTCACGGTGCGTGCAGATGGACTCACACCTGCCTGCTGCCATTCCTGAGCCAGCTCTGCACTGGTGGTGCCCCGATCCCACAGCTGAATCAACTTTAGAAGATGGTTCTGGTGCTTGCTAGACTTTCTTGGGCGCCCTGAAGCCTTCTTTAGAACAATTGAACCTCTCTCCTTGATGATCCGATAAATTGTTTATTTAGGTGCAATTTTACTAGCAGCAGTATCCTGTGAAGCCGTTTTTGTGCAAAGCAATGATGACTGTATGTGTTTCCTTGTTGGTAACTATGGTTACCAGAGAAAGAACAGCGATTTCAAGCACCGCCCTCTTTTTAAAGCATCCAGTCTGCTGTTCCAACTCAATCAGCATGACAGAGTGATTTCCAGCCTTGTCCTTGTCAACACTCTCACCTGTGTTAACGAGAGAATCACTGAAATGTCAGCAGGTCCTTTTGTTGCAGGGCTGAAATGCAGTGGAAATGGGTTTTTTGGGATTAAGTTCATTTTCATGTCAAAGAGAGACTTTGCGATTAATTGCGATTCATCTGATCGCTCTTCATGACATTCTGGAGCATTGCCATCGTAAAAACTGAGGCAGCAGACATTGTAAAAATTAATATTTGTGTCATTTTCAAAACTTTTGGCCACGGCTGTACATAACAAATGTAAGAACTTCACAACAAAGGTCACAGACATTAGTAATATCAAACCTGTCCCCTGGAACTAGCAGCTAGGCAGTCAGAGGACAGAGGCCGTAATGTCAGCGTTTTCTGGTGATACACACTACAAAAGTTTATTTTTCTATGATTTATTAAAATTAGATGTCACTCTGCAGTCCATTCATCGTGGTAATTATTAATTGACTGAAATTCTAATTAAATATTTTCCCATTTCACCCAGCTCTATGGGGGGGGGGGGGGGACTACTTTTATATCCTGATTAGTTCATCATTTACAGCTATGTGGAGCTCCCCCCATCTCACGTCGGATTTTCTGAGGACGTTAATGTAATTATCCACATTTGTGTGAGAGAGCAAAATGAAGCCCTAAGTTATAAGAAGAAAATGAATTGTGATAAACTCTAACTTTCTTCATATGTGCATGAAGCGGTCACTCATTACAGCGTGAGTATAGCTGTCACCCTGTGTCTTTTCTACCCCCCGTCATAGTGTTAACCGTCATTTCTGCCTTTGAACTTTGAGTCTTTGTTCCTGCTACTCTCTGATTTTCCCCTGACCCCCCTGTTTCTGAATGGTAGCTTCAGCCCTAAACTCTTGGAAGATCTTTCTGAATCATGGGTTAAGACAGCTGTCTTCTCCCACTTTACCTTTTGATCTCTGCTTCTGATGTGGGAAGATAATCTTGATTGTGGTGCCTGCAGAGGTCCTTTCTTGAACAGTGTTTTCATAGAGGGGGGGTCGCTGTGCTTTTGGCTCAAGAGCTTGTCTTAACTTAGCCATTTGCCATTGCTTTGCTTGAAGTTCTAGGTACCCTGCTTGCCTCATAATTGCTTCTGCTTTTATTGCTGTCACAGGCCACTTTTGCCCCTATGGTCTGACGATAATGTTGATTGAACTGGTATCTCTTGTGCCGCCATCTGAAGTAATGAGTGAGCCACTCTTGTGCTGAACTGCCTCTTCAGTTCAGAGGTTCTTGTAAGTCAGCTGAGATGTGTGTAGATGTTTGCCTAGTTCTGCTGCGACATTCAGATGGTAGGGTTAGAATTTGGCGTAGGCAACATGTTAGCATGGATCTATCCTGCATTGTATGAACAACTCAGGCTGCTCGTGGTGGTGTAATGGTGTGGATAGCTTCTTGGCACACTTTGGGCCCCTCATTACCAATTGAGCATCGTTCAAATGCCACAGTCTACCCAGCTTCTAATGGCTATACATCCAGCAGGATCACATGTCCTACCATAATGCTCATATCATCTCAGACTGGTTTCTTCTGTCCTCAAATAGCCCCTCCGGTCACCAGATCTCAATTCAATAGAGCCACCAATGGGACGTGGTGGAATGGGAGCTTTGCATCATGAAAGTGCAGCCGATAAATCTGCGTCAACTGCGTGGTGCTGTCATGTCAACGTGGACTAAAGGATCTATGGAATGTTGCAAGCATCTACAGTAGTTGAATTCTCTGCCATGGAGGATTAAAACAGCTCTGAAGGAAAATGGGGTCCAACCCAGTACTAGTGTTACCCAATAAATGACTGCATGTAGTAATGTTAATAAACCATTTAACCACTTAACCAGCAATTTTATCCTTACACGAAACACTGCTTGTAGCATTATAATACACTTAATTATTGTTAACTTTTCAGCACAAATGAGCATTTATTACTTGGGTGAATAATTGTGCATTTCTGAATTCAGTTTACAACAAATACATTTTTTTCCTCATGTTGTGTTGCCGCCTGTTATGAATGCTATCTTTGCAAAGTTTGCTAATTAGAATACCTTGGTAAACATGGGATTTCGCAAATCCAAAGCATTCCAACACGGTTGAAGTAGATCCTTCTTTGGAACCAGTTCTTCTGAACACGTAGGTATTGTCTTATGGGTGCTTGTCTTTCGTTATAACAATAGTGTTTAGTGCACTTTGTAACTGGGCCTTCATCAAAAGCTCTGCCCAGTCATACTTGTGTCTAGCGGTACGCTCAATGCCATGGATGTTTGTAGCTATTTTGCCTCAAATGTAAACTGTTGTGCTGTATTGCGATTTTTGCCATAACTCTAAATTTTGTTATCTCCCATCACTACACTAACGCATCACCTGAACCTCTGGAAATGAAGGAACATTTAATTATTCACAGGATTCTGCAAAAGCCCTTCTGGGACTCTTATGGTATTGACATCAAAATCCAGAAAATTAGCTCTGTGTTCTAGGGTTGTCTGTTATCTTAATTGAATTGAATACTGATTTTTATTTTGATGATTAACCATTTATATATATTCACACATTATATATTGGTAAATAGACAATTTTACTTAGCAGCAAGTTTGTCAGGACTGGTTTGTGTGCCGGTTCTGGCAACCGCACCTTACTTGACAGACTGTAGTGGTAGATAAAGTTCTGTTTGGGTGAATTTTGAACTTTTTTTGTGTTGCAGTATTTATCTCAAATTGAATATTGCAATGTAAATTTTTTCTAGTATCGTTCAGCGCTAATCAATGCACACATATTCACAAAAGTTATTAATATTCATGGTTGTGTACTGTATGATGTGGCTAAGTGCCATTGCTAGATTTGTTTTAGTGGTGATTTTATCTTGAGATACAGGAATCGGAGAAAATAAGTTTGCGGGCCAAGTCCCTCAAACTTGAAAGTTCGTCTGAGTTTTCGTTCACACAACGTAAGCTTATGCTTTTTATTTTGACCTTTATCCTTTATTTTTCATTTTTCTTCCGTCATATTGCTGAGTAATCAAAGAATTTTTTTATTGATCCTTTTTCATAATTGAGTAATCGGGTAATCGTGGCAGCTCCAGGGCATATAGCTGGAGGTTGTATGTATGAGTTCTTTTTCCTGCTCAGGGTGTACTTGTGTACTTATTTAGATAAACTTCACACTGCAGGCATGGATGCTGCATTCAGTAGCACCACAGGGCTCATATTCAGCTCCATTTAGACCTGACACTGTAGTACCTCACTGTAGCAGTGACACTGCCGTCACTGCAAGATGGCGATGGTTGATGTTAGGATGACTGCAAATTAAGGTTCCTCATCCGGTGAGCCTGTCTGCATGCAGCAAAATTACTGACCTGAGTGCAGTGCTCAAAAATATCTGCTACAAATTTGTTTATGTAATGTTTTGGGGACCACAGCAAAATTTTTCATTTTCACTCATTTCTCAATGTATGGGTATGTGCCTGTGTAAGACATTTTCCTGCTTCTCATTGACAAAAGGCTTCTTCATTGCTTTGAGTCTTCAGTCCTGCTTCCTGGAGCCTGACATGAATTGTCCTAGCAGTGCACTTCATTCCACTTAATGTTTTCCATTATTTTTGAAGGTCACTTGAGGTCAACCTCCAATTCATGGGGCACTGCCGGATAAATTGATGGTCATCTCTGGTGGTGGAAAGTCGCTTCTGCCCTCTGCCTGACTGGTTTTTGGTCTTTCCCATGTTCTCCATCATAGAACCTGGAAGCAGCCCAGTGTAGCCTTCTGCCAGCAGAACAAGTATTAAACCAGGACTTAGCACTGCAGATTCTTTTTCTTTTTTTAAATATGAATACCTTCATTTTTCCCAAGGCTGTGTGTATTGTTGTCAGGAGTGGTTTGAGTTGGGAATTTATGTATCTATGAAAATCATGAATGAATACCCTCCCATCACTTGCCGGGCTTCAGTTTGACCTTTCAGTCAGCGTGGATGACTGCGTTATGACTTAGGAGGAGGATGTGTAGGCTTTGCTGGTCCTGTAGGCTTGGGGGCCTTTTGAGAAACTCCTGAGAGGTTGAAAGACAGAGGAAGGTTGTGTTTTATACATAACAGCTAACATAACTAAGATTCTAAAAATGATAGGTGCGACGTTATGCACCTCATCTCCATTGATAGATATGAGATA
>JAODKF010000038.1:9606913-9621355 GCA_026779585.1 Mormyrus proboscirostris | reverse complement strand
AAATCTCAATCTCAGCAAGATTCATCGTGAGAGAATTTAATTGTGTCACTTATACCCCAGATCTTGTCAGTGTTGGCAAGTGAAGAACAGTCGCAGATCTGGTGAACATGATTACATTAAGACAAGTCCCACACAAGGAGGGCTGGCTAAACGGTCTGACCCTGTAGCTGAGCACCATGCTCAGCTCTTAACTGTGTGTGTGAGAGAGACCTGTGTTCGTACTCGTGGATAGAGTGTAAGGAATACTGGGGTGGTACTTTCCGTTAACCGCAAAATTTTTGTTTTGTGATATGTATCGTGGTTGACTACAGCACTGACTATCACTAGGCCAATCAGTGTAAATATCATATGACCAATTTTATAAGCTGATGAAGTAGTTTACCAAATAACGTTTATTTTTGCCCCAGCTGGTATAGGGCGATGCGGTGATGTTGTACTCCGCTGCTGTTTTTTCCGTAATACCCATTTGTGAGGTATCGTAAAATCATGAAACAGCTCTACATTTGCATTTGTTTTTATTTTGCAGAAGCTTTTCTCCAACACAGCATAGTTGTGAGGTGAATGGCCCTTCACAGATATACTTGCTGCTACGTAGTCAGCTAGGCATAAGTGGGGCTAGGATGACCTTCCACTGAATGTCCATTTACCAGTGCACTACCTTGCACTCGTATTATAACAACAGAAGAAAAACAGACTGATGTGAAACACGGTAATTGCAGTCTGCATAACATTTCATCGTTGTCTGTACGTTTCACTTTTGTCAATTTATTTGTCTGTCTCAATTTTGTGGATAGATCTTGAACTAAAAACTTATCTGATCTTTTTTAACCAGTTAGCTAACTTGGAAAATCCAGTCAACAAACTTTCTATACCATCGGACTGCTAAAGATATCGCACGATAAAAACACGGGACATAGATGATTCAGCTACACTGCTTCAGCTGTGGCTTCTTCCATGCATTCTGAAGTACGACGTGACATTTTGGCCGAATCGGCCACCTCCTAACTCAGTGTCCATCCACACTGAAGCCTTTTTCGATTTGCCAAAGAAAATTAAGCAAATGGTGTGATTACATTTTTTTTTAATGACTATAATTGGTATCTTAAGACTGTTGTTTGCTGACGCTCTCCATTGCCTTCTGAACTCTGTCTGCTGCTTTTCAATTTAAATTTATTCATAGAACTTGAATTTCTTTGAATGTCTGCACACTGAGTCCGAAACCATTTGGCTGGTGCCATACTTATTTGTGAAAAGGTGCCTCATTCTTCTGTTACTTCAGGTTTTCAGGCAGCATTCAGTTTGATGTGCACGTTCTCCTGTAGACATATTTTTGTTTACTGTATTATGAGGTATTTTACTGTTAACCTGTAGTGATGTGATGTTTTAACGAAAAAATACATATTTAAGTAATTTATGTAAGTAATGTAGCTACTTGAGCTTGGCGATATCTAAGGACACGCACGAAGCACTAATCAGGGCACTTACATTTTTTTAGCTGAAAGAAAATTATTAAAGCATGAAAAAAATATATAACCATAATGTTGAACAGCTGACAGTTAAAACCTGCCGACCTGGACAGGTTTGGGGTGCTGATCATAATCTTTTTAGTTAATGTGAAAATGATCGACAGGATGGATTTTATTTCTCATTTAATTTTTATTTTTGACTGTCCAAAACTGTGTAAACCAATGGCTCACATACTTTAAGCCCTAATCTGCTACCATTATTATAAACGACAGTTACATACATGGATACCTTATCGTCCAATACGTTTGTTTGTTTGTTTGTTTGTTTTTATTTACATTGTCCTCTGGAAACATTGGCAAGAAGGCTGAACTGAGCCAAATCAAAGATGTTTATTGTTTTGCTTTATTCATAGCCTAAATCTACTTCCTCAACACGGCCAGTTAGTAACAGTCAGATATCAACACCGGGTTACTTGTCTGATATCAATTACTGATAATATCATCTATAGATGGCACCGATCTGATACTCACTATTGGTATTGGGCTGATTCCATCCAAAAATTCTGTATCAGATATTTGGAGGGGTGGGAGAGTAAGAAACCAATCAGGTTTTTTTTTCTAGATGGTATAGCCTGAAAACTTCTTGTAGTCTTAGTGTGACACACTGTAAACAGAAGTGAGGGTCAGGTACGGGCTGGCTGTTCAGCAACACGTGCATCTGAGCTGCTGGCCGTGTGGGAATACAGTTACTCTACTTCATGGTGAGGATCTAAAAGCACAACTGCAGAGTGCAATGTGTGTAAGGTTAGTGCAGATTTTTCCCAAGTCTGGACACAGTAAAATTTTACAAAATAGATGTTTTTAGATTTGTATTTGTTCTAAAGTTTGGTTAATTACTATTTCAGTCTTTGTTCCATCATATATTTTATACTGCAGACTTGTGTACTTTTTTGACTAGAAATAATTTGTTGAGGTATACAGTGGTATTTTGTGAGTGATTATTTTATTTTGGCAACAGATTACATGATTTGCACTTTTAAGAAATATATCTGTTAATTTTCGTGAAAGTTACTGAATAAAACAAAGAAGCAGACTCGTTTAAATCATGTTGGCTGTGGATTTCTTCCTGTAGTGTAGTGGCGTAGCTTTGAGTGACATGACCATTATATTTTCCTGTTCTTAGGATGTCCAAACAATGTGGCTCCAACATTTATTGCAGATAATTTGCCATAATAATTCAAATATATTGATACAGATATTAGGTTGTGTCACAAGATTTTGCAATAGAACAACATGACGAGATTTCTCGTCGGGGTGAAAAGTGGTTTCGCAAAGGCGCTGCAAATCAGCTGATGTTAAGCATGTCGACGTCTGATGAAATTACCATAGCAGATGCCCCAGACACTTTTAAATCTTTTGCATGGCAGCATTTTGGGTATCCGGCGGAAAATATAAATGGCGAAAGGGTGACAGACAAAACATGAACCATCTGTAAGCATTGTAGTAAAATAATGCCGTACACAGCGGCTAACGCTACTACTATGCAAAGCCATTTCCAGCACCATCATAGCGCTTTACTTAAATCCACTGCACCGGTGAAGAAAACATAAAAAAAAAAAAAGTTTTATGTTTGTTATTTGTATTGTTTTATTTATATTCTATTTTATGTTCAATTGTGTAGTTAAATAAGAGAGAAGCCTGTCATTTGAGTTTGTGGTGAAATATTTTTTGGTGCAGATGATGATGATGATGATGTGAATCATTTCACCATACATTTGCATTATTTAGCATTTTTTGTCTTTCAAATTAATCAAAGGCTGCTTTCCAGTAATATATTTCCTCTTTGAAGTTTTCCTTAAAATATTGTTAAAATTATCGTCTCATTCTCATGAATTCAATATCGTCTTGTCTCGTGGGCTGAGTATATCATTACACCCCTAACAGATATCTTACTTAATGATTAGTAGTTGATAAAGAGGAAAAAAATTGGTGGTGGGCAGAACCTCAGTTTTAATAATGGTATCAGGAAAAATATTGTGCCATCTCTAATATTGTCATATCGCCCAGCCCTTGTGGCTAGCTATATTTTCTCAATTGTTTGATTAAATAAAATGAGAAATAGAATGAAACGAGTTGATTTATCACATAAAGTTTCTTTATCTCTCCATAGCTCTTTGTTCCATTATCAAATAAGATCTTGTAACTGTTATCCAGGTTGGGTTTGATTGTCTTCCTAACAGCCCTGAGGATCGGGATCCGACACATTACTATTTAGATGGGTGTTGTGAACTGTGGCCATTCCCTGCTCAGCCCATGTCAGGGCCCTTGTGATTGCATAATGCGGTCCTTGAACCAGACCGAAACGCGGGTCAATCCCGTATCCGCTCAGGGCACCGACGCTGCTTTTCATCCAGGGCTTGAGTTCACACAGAGGGCCTCCTTATTGTTTCCACATCCCTTGACCACGGTGATGGCCGCCGATCTCGGAGTCCGTTCGCTTGGCCTTCACGCTCCCCAGATGGGCCGGGCCGGGCCGGGCCGGGCTCCCCTGGCCTCCTGACCGTCACAGCGATGGGCCTGCTTGACGCGTTTGTAACGGTGCTAATTGAGGAGATTAATCCTACAGCAGCGCATTGCCGGCTCGCCTCTCCTTCCCGGGCAGATGGTTTTGATGAGCACCTACTGTGATCCTTAAGTGTTTCTGTTGGGATTACAGGAACCAGGGAGGGGTCTCTGTCATGAGTGAGGAGGGAGGGTTACCAGCAGCCTGGCGGGGGGGCTGGGGAGGGACAAAGAGGAACAAACTGGGCCCCTGTTTGCCTGTGCATGCATGTCTTTAGGCATTCTGCTCCCTCCATAGAAGGAAGAAAGCATCGCCATGGCCCTCTGGCTCTCCTCGTGCACAATCAGCGTGCGTGCGTGTGCGTGTGCGTGTGCGTGTGCGTGTGTGTGTGTATGTGTGTGTGTGTGTGTGTGTGTGTGTGTGTGTGTGTGAGTATATGTGCAAGTGCTTGGGCTCATCAGGTGAAACGGCACCCCTCTCTCAACATGATGAGCTCTCTGATACACATCTTTTTTTGGTTCTCAATGTCTGAAAGCGATGGATGCTGTTTCCATTTCAGGCGGGGGAATGAGCAGAATCAGAAATGTGATGGGATTGTGAATTAAAGGAGAGAGGTGCTCAGCACCCACCCCCCAACCGGGGGGGCCCGTCCCTTTGTCTTAGCATCAGATCAGGCCGCGCTTCTCCCTCCGCTTGTGCATATCAATGGCCCTACAGCCTGGTCCCCTTGTTTGTCTTTGCCAAAGACTGGCTTCGCCTGATGCCTCCCAGGGAATGGCCGGCCGGCCTCCCTCCCGCGCTCCCCTCGCTTGCGGGGCCTCCATCTCGGGGCCTGGGCCCTGATTGGCATTCCCAGGCAAAAATCTGGGGCTGGGCTAAGCTGCAGAACAAATGTTTGCCAGGAAAGTGCCGAGCAGAATAGGACTGGTTGATGGGGCCCAGAGTGTCCGTGACCAGACAAGTCGTTCAGGGGATTTCTCCATCCTCAAGCTCTTCTCTCTGCAGCTGGAGAAGAGAACGGAAAACAAAAAAAAATGTTGGGGGTGGGGTGGGGGGGGGGGCACGAGACTGAATACATAGCATCTGGTGCTGGTAAGGTTGTGACTGTTTAATGGTAACCTTTTCTGATTTAACCGTAGCTGTGGATTAGCACTTGGCGTACGAAATGGTGAGACTACTATGATTTTTGTCCCGTTATTTTGAGAATATTCGCCCAGAGATTGACCTCTGTGGGTCTCAGTTAAAATAGCTTTAATAGGAAGAGGAGATAGATCCAGTATATCCTCCCTGTCTGCGTAACTTTTGTGTTCCACCAATCTTTTCTGACAGTGCTTCTTTCAAACAAATTTCTTTTGTACCAGTAGAGTCACAGTGGCCGGTTGGTGCTTGGCTGTCTGAAAAACAACTCAAGGTGTTTTTATTTTTTTAGTTTTTTAAATACCGCTCAATAGGTGGCAGCAAGAGACAGCAGGTGACTTGCTGTGGAGTCCTCGTGCGAGTGTGTGGTGCAGGTTATTTTGAAATGAAATATCTGGCAGTTCGGGGTGACCGAAACTTATGAATTTTTCTGTGTGTTTTCATTTGAATTGTTAATTGCGCTTCTTTTCTGCTTAATCCAGTACTAGGAGCAGCGATGCCGCCGGAGCCCCCCCCAACCCCCTTATCCGATCAGACCATCTCACTAAATCTCCCCGTAACATTGATTAATCACGCGCCTTGATTCCCCAGTGTGCAGTTAAAAGTAGTAGTGGGCCTAAAAACTCTTAGAAATGCTTCGTAAGTTTTTACACCTTATACAGACTGCATTGTTAAACATTCCAATCATCTTGCTACTGTCTTGTCTTATGGTTGTTGGCATTTCTAAAGTACGGCACATAAATCTGTCCTATTGGATATAGAATTGGCAAAGCATGAGACCGAGAGGGGGTTGAGTCTTTGACTTCTTTTAGGACTTGTCTGTTGGGCATTGGATGATTTACACACATGCTTTTCCGCTGGGAGACATGTAATTGGTAGGTGTTTTTCAGCATGTGATTGAAGAGAGCTTCCCAAGGAACGAAATAGTGTTCACTGCCGAATAGTTACAATTCCCCGTTTGTGTTTACGTCACCCAGAGTAATCGGAGGATCTGGGCACCCAGGAGGATGAGAGGGAGTGCCTGACCTGCTTCCTCCGGGTGTGTGGCTAGCAGCTGTCCAATACATGTACTTGTAAAGTATAAATACGAGAGATTTTGTCCGTCTCTCCTTCATGTGCCTGACCTTATGTGACTTTCTTTGTATAGTGCTTGTTTCTCGATTAGTATTTAAAACCAAAGACTGCCCACTTTTCGTCTTCCAGCATTCCTTAATGCGGGGGATTATGATCACTAATGTGTCACGACAACTGGAAAGACCAGATTCATCGACATCTATCGTTTTCCCTTGTCTCCCATTCTATTCATTTTAGTTAAAAACAGGGTAACAAACTGTGTGTTTTCCTTTTCTAGTGTGTTTTATTTGCGGTTATTTCTGCTTTGTTCGGCCCCAAAAGGCTATGAATGTGATCTTCGGTGCCGACAGGCCTGGCGGCTCTCAGCCTGGGCCTCAGCGATGTTTCTGTCAGATTCCACCTCGGTAGTCGGACGCTTGATGCATTTTAGGTCTTGTTTTTCTGCGCCTTCGTTTTCCGACTTCCTGGGAACATCGATAACTGTGTTTTGCAGGAGTTGCCTACAAAGATTTTCATCTGCTGTACAAGTGCGTCGAACAGAAATGTGTATTCAGCTGAAAGTACGACAGTATGCATCCCAGTGTGATTTGCTCTCAGGTTCTGGTTCCTCTACCCTGCCATGCCATGGTATCGATGTCAGTGGGCGTTTTCGATTTATGGAGTTAGTTCTTCTGACACTTGTTTCGATCAAATCTGGACCTGGTTCTACCTGGCAGCTGGTAGCGCATATCAGTCCTCCCTTTCCACCCTACTGTTTATGTCTGAATTGGTCAAATTTACTAGAACAGGCCTCTGCCATGGTGGACAGGCTAGATCCAGACCAGGACAATAGATACGATGTACTGTGCAGAAAGGGCTGTGATGTGAAGCAACTGGGTCACCCTGATCCTCTGATCCCCTAAGGTAGTCTCTTCTGTTGGTTCTCCTTGATAATCCTGCAGTTCCTCTGTCATTATTGTATCATTTATATTCCTTTCATTCATTCATATTCATTTATATTATCACCTGCTCACACTACTCCTGTGTTACATCGATGAACTTGAATTTGGCAGTTTACTTGCGAGGAATCTGAGAAATTAAAGGTTAGTGGTTGCTTCTGATGGTTATTTATTTATTTTTTAATACAGTAGATCATTGATAATCCAGTGCTTACAGAGAAAAGGGCCTGCCAAATTCTTAGAGAAGCTCAGGAAGAAATGCTTTTACTCGTCTTTTTTCGAATTGCTTGTTAGTGTCTGCGGCAGCGTCACAGTAATTATCTTGCCCATTATGTTTCCGAGTCATTTTAAAAGTGCAAAGGCATGTTGTGCATAGAGCTTTTGATCCTTGGCCAGATCGTGAGTTGTTTAGCGTAATAAAGGCCCTGTCGCATGTAATTCCTGATAATGACAGGGTTACATCCCTCAGAGCATCGGCGGCCTTGGCACCATGGTGCTCATTAGTCATTCGTAATGGAGGCTGCTCCCGTAAGGGTCTGGATTCACTTCTACAGAGATCCTCTATCTATAGACGTCGGAATTTACTGCAACACATCCTCGGATGTATCTGCTTGTTGCTGCAGTCTGTAGCGTTTTGGGCAGTGAAGACTCACCGCCCGCTGGGCGACTTGGGAGTACGCGGGAGTCTAATTATGCTTGCATGGGAGGCATGCTCAATATGGGGGTGTGTTTAGGACATGGTGGCCGCTGCTGGGTTGGGTGGGTGAGCCCGGGTAGAGGGTTGGAGTCAGCGGCAGCTGTCAGCGGTGACACGGTTTCTTGTATCCCCCGGGCTGCTGCGACCTGCGACCCGCGGCGCTTCATTACAGCCGTGAGCCGCTGTTTACGGCCGCCTGCCGGTCAGCTCTCTCTGGCCAAATCCCTGTAGCCCTTTGGTCAAACATAGATATTACACTCTGTAATAACATTCGCCACCGCGCTTGACCCCGTCTCACTTCATAAAGGCGCTGTGTGTGTTTGGCTGCGCTCACACGCGTGTGTTCCAGCGAGACAGAGCTACTGGGGAAACCTGCGGGCAGGTGGGCGGGAGTTTTCAGCTAGCTTGAGTGTTCCCTGTCCCTAAGTCCCCTAAACTATTTCTTTGCATTTTTTCTTATTGCAGTTGGAGAACTTTGGGAATCATCATATGATTTATAATGTTCTAGATGTTAAACATCAGTGGTATGAAATGGTAAACATGCTTTTTTTATCACTGCTTGATTCTTGGACTTTGCTTCCACATGACTCGAAGACCCACCCAGGGCAGATTGAGTTTTTAGGGGTCAAACGTAATTGGCCGTCTTCTTTAAGGTTGAAAGAACTTGAGAAAGGACTCCAGAACTCTTGTGCAAGCCTAAAGTGCTGCATAGACTTGTTTGAGTATATCATTGTTGTCTTATGCCCATGATAATTGAGGAGTCCATTATCCTATGATTTTCTCCTCTTTTTAACCTCATTCCATAGTTTCTTGACGTACTTGGCACGGCTTGAACCCAGCGTACCTGGCTCTTGTCACGTGGTGTCACCCAGAACTTGCTCCCCTTGTGTTTTGGGGAGGATTTGGCTATGTACAGAGGGAGATTTCCACCCACAAAGGCGCATTTTCTCTGCATCAGTATCTCCAGCCGCAGGACTGTGCATTCTGCAGGGGTAATGCGATAGAATCGGAGGCCAGTGAGCTCTGCCGACGCCCGCTTTGATCACTCTTGGCCTCCTCACATCAGATTGGCATGGCGTTTCAAACCCAGAGGCCGTGACCGCGGGCACAGCGTTGAGGCGGCTCTGTGGACTGTGTATTTGCCCCGAGTGTCATTAAGTGCGGATGCTCCCCGCTTGAATGGCAGAAGGGAAATACTGTTCATTTTAGAGCGGGAGGCTGTTGTTCCTGGGAATTAAAGCTGGCATCTGCGGAATGCAAATAACAGAAGGCAGTTTCCATCATTCTACGTCCCTTTGTCTCCCTGCTCTCGTCTCCTACGGGTACAGCTCACACACCCTGCTTGCATAATTCCTGCGGTCTGCCCCTGGCTCCAGCCAGAATGACGGACCTGCAAATTAGATCCCAGATGGTAGCATCATGTTTAATTGGCAGAAGCATTGTAGATGAATGGATGGATGAATGGGTTGGTTGGGATCCGCTGAGGGATGTCTTCTGCTCTGTCCTCCTCAGGTGAAGAGGAACATCTCTGATCTGACAAACATTCCAGTCCGGCACCAGCAATGGGAGGGATGGCCAGCTACCGCCACCGACGATTCGGTGAGGATCCAAAGCCCAAGACCCATACAGGACTCCACAGTTCTCCACAGTTCTCATCCATCATCGCACCAAAATTCTTACACTGCTCAGGAAGTACCTGTCCTATTCCTAATTGACAGATATTAGCAAATATTTTGCATTAATAATAATAATAATAATAATAATAATAATAATGATGATGATGACGATGATGATACTTTATTGGTCCTCATGTGGAGATTCTTTTTGCCTACCCCATATGGCTCTCCATGACACGAAGTCACATATTTAGGTGAAAGCAAGTTTGGCAGCAAAGGGCAGCCCCACCCGTAATGGCACCCATAGAGCTGCAGGTTAAGGGCCTCACTCAAGGGTCCACAGACGTGACTATTCTGCCAAAGCCAGGCTCGAAGCGGCATCCTTCCAGTCACAGGCACAGAGGCTTAGCCCGCTGAGCCGCATGCCCAAACTAGCATTCTTCTGGGATGACTTCAGGTGTTGGAGATGTCCTACTCCCTACAATTGCTCACAGTTCACAGCCTCTCCTACTCAGTGCTAGCTTGGAAAACAATAGACAACAGAGTGAGTTTTCTTTGTGTTTGCTTGGGGACATGGTGACGCAACTTGGGTAAGCCTCTTTATGTTACTTGATCATTGGATCCATTAAAAAGCATAGAACAAGGATATCCCCCCCAACAATCTCATATTCAGAAATCTGATATTCTACCCTGTATTTTTTGTGCGGAATGAGATTAATTTACAGGCCTCATTTCAGTGAAGGTAAGTGTAAGGATTTCCCTGTTTTTGGCAGGGATCTATCGGCTTGTCAATTCTCTCAAGTGACCTGACATCAGTCTTCATCACTGAAATTCAGCATTTCCGCCTTTCGGTGGCCAAGTCCTTTTCTGAAGGGAACTTTGAGGCAGCCATGCATGATTCATCGGAATTCGTCACATCTATACATCCTTGATCTCGACTAAGCACTCCAGCCAAAATGTCCCATGAAAATCCTCAACAGATGACCATCTAGTTTTGATTTTATAGACCAGCTTAACATGTGGTACTGAATAGTTAAGAAGGGATTTCTGGTTGTGTTTAATAGATGGATTAATTAAACTTGACTAGCTGCTTATGAACACTTATAAAATTGTTATATCAAGAAATAATCATGTTGGACAGAAGAATCAGGTGGCTTGAAGGAAATGGACCCAGGACATTATTTTATAACCTCTTTCATTGCTGTTTTGCAGATGGCCTTTAAAAAAAAATAAAAATAAAACAGTATTATCTACAAGGGAAGGGGCACCATCATGACAACCTTATGGCATTGTGTCCAGATTGTTCCCTTTCCTAAAATAAGATGTCAGAAGGTGTCACTCTCCCCCAGTTCCCATTGAGACATTAAAGGCCACGCTGGTTACTAGTGCTGACCTTTGCCTCCTGTTCACGTCCGTAGCCCTGTGAAATCCCAATGCCCTCCCATTCTAATTTTATAGCTGATTTTGTGCTTGTTCTTCAGGATTCTATTTTTGTTCCCCACAGCTATAACATTTTTACAGTATGAAAAGCCCCCTCCTCCCCCCAAGCACTTCCCAGTGTCTCATATAAACCCTTTCAGACCAAACAAAATCAGTTTCACTGCTGTTCCTATTAATGCTTTAAAAATACACAAATTAGTCTTTACCAGGAAAGAAAACGCTTAAGAGTAAACATTTGTTGTTGCGCATATGGACTAATTGTTCATTGGGAATTTTAGGGGTCCCTCTTTATCAAAAACAAGTGAAAAAGGAGTCTGAATTAATGACGTAATGGTTTAGTGGGTCAGGCAGGTCAAACCGGCCTTAATTATCCCTTTATTGGTTAAAAGCATCTTTCATTGGAGTTTATTTCTGTTTCCCAGTCCGCTGTTTGTTCAGGTGGGTGCCACTTACCTGAAAGACCTGCACAGTTAATAAAAAAAACATATATACGCTTCTCAGAACGTTTTATACTTTGTATTTGTGTTATGTAATCTGTTGTCCAATTCTTCTCAGTTCATTTTATTTTCAAATATTTACTCTGCGTTGCGCTGAATGAGAAATAATTGCTCACCGTGATCATGTAAGTTATCTGGAGCCAGAAAACTGGTTCAGCTGCTTTCTTGCAATGCCAAAAAAAGGCTCGCGCTTGTTCTCTGAAGGGCCGTCACAAAAGCACACTCTTTTGTTGTGTGTAATGAGCTTTGTTGTGTGTATGGATGGCAGGATGGAACAACAGATACAGAAGACGATATAAACAGTGGAGTCGTTTGGCAAGAAAAAGCAATTTTCCTTTATTTACAGTACACCAGTTTGTTTAAATAGTCAGGCATAACCTTGTAAATTGATCCAAGGAAGGTGCTTTTGATGAGCTCACTTTCTAACAGCGCAAGGTTTTTTTGGAATACTTGTCCTCCCTTTTGGGTTGACTAGCGCACCAATGTGTTCGGCCCATGTCTTCATGTTTCTGTTGAAATCACGCCCCCCAATTACTTGCTCTGTGGCCCCTGTAGGGCCTCCTGGAGGCTACGGTGTGCACGTGCCTAGCCGGTGGACGTCGCGCACCCTGGGCCCTTTTGGGGGGAATATTAAAAAGCACGGCTGCCCCTGGTATGAGGCTGCGATGGCCCGGCCTCTTATTGAAATGTCTCGCAGCATTAGAGCGAAAGCCGCTCCGTCGCTGCCAAGCTGTTTCAGTGCATATCTCATTAACCTCGCCTCATCTCCAGGGATTTGTACCAATAAACATCGCAGGCAGGGCTTAAAATTACATTTTCCAGGAGTCAAAATGGATGACTGGTCCGCCCTCTGTTCATTATCTTTGTCTGTTCTTTCTCTTGCACTTTTGATACCAGTTGGAAAAGGGAGGGGGGGGAAACAAATAAGTGGCCATCCGCTCTCCTTGATTTTAATGACCGCCCGTTTATGCAGCGCCCATATCCATTTCAAATAATGCATGTAAGCTTTTACTGCTCAGCCTCTTATCTGATCTAATCAAACCGTGATGAGCTTTTGAAGCTAATGACTAAATCAGCACCCCACTCTAAAAATATGCTGGTGGATGAACCTTATTGGAGGAAATTACACATTTTCCGTTAGAACTGACTAGAATACAGCTTTTACTTAATGGAATATAACACTCTTTGCAGACAGTTTTTGCTACGATTAACACATTAAGATTTCATTTCATCTGACTGATGCTAGGAGTAGCTTCCAGGCCTCGTATGATTGATCTTTCTTATGTTGCATAACTGGAGTTTTTTTTTTATTTTTTATAAAAATAAAAAAAAATAAAAAAAAAAAAACTGTCCAGCACATGTTCCACCGTCACGTCGGGTACATGACGCGTTAATAATAGCGTGTTCCCACGAATGGTACAGTGACACTCGCTCCCATTAAAATGTCATTGTGAGCCACATAACTTGCAGGCTAAGTGGCTGTCAGTTTCTAACGAGCTATTTCCGCCTGTTGTCAGTGGTTAGATTGATTTGATAATTGAGGTTTTCTGCCTGTCTCAACAGTCAGACTACAGATGGGGGGGCTATGACTCATTCTCAAAGGGTGTGATACCTGGCGTATACAGAAACATTGTCATGTAAAATCGAGCGTTTATGTTGTAATGCTTTGGTTGCCTTGATTTGGTTGTGTTAAGTTTCAGTCAGCTTATCCAGTTAGACTGTTCTGTACACTTTACTCAGCACCTGTGCTGAGCGGTATTGTCACGCCCCCTCCAAGGAACAGGCTGTACTGACTCTGACAGCCTCCTGCCTGTAGGTCTGGGTGTGGCTCTCCATCCTGCCTGCCGACAAACCAAATTACAGGTCGGCTGGGGGGGAAATAAATAAATAAATAAGCAAATAAGTGTGTGTGTGTGTGTGTGATATGTTCTTTTTTCTGGTTAGTCACAGTGGGCCTCGCAATATTGGATGCTAGCAAGTCACCCGTAAAGGCACAGTGTTGTAAAACAATTTTTTCTCTCTGGGGGGGTAATGTTGACTGTTGTGGCGGATGATTGATTGGCTCTGTTATGAGCGGCTTATTACTTGGTGGGATTGAAGTCAAGGATGGTCGGGGAGTCAGCTACCTGTGGGAGTGATTGACAGGAACTTGAACGTCCTTATTAGACTCTTTCCCCGTAATTGCTGACATTTATCCAGTGTTTCAGGGTGTTTGCTAATGTATTAATGCACGCGGTCTCAGAGGGAGCCGCGCATGGATTCCCGGGCGCGCATCTTATGGATCCGCCACTTAGCGGGCCCGCGCCGGCTTATTGGGCTGGCTGGTTGCCGTAGCGACAGGGCTCAGGGATAAGCCTAGACATGGCCCCCGGTTTGATTGCTCTCTTCAGGTGACATTCAGCGCGGAGCCTCGGCGAGAGTTTCATCCCCGTCTCTTGGCTCCGGGCTGCCAGGCTCTACCTTAACGTCCCACTCCGGCTTTGGAGTCACGTGGAAGAGCTCAGCAGTGCTACATCCTCTTCCCATTCACACCCTTTCTCCAGGCCCAGAAGTTTGGTCTGTCAGGCCACCTCGTTAATTCCCCCGTACACTTGGGCGGGGCGGGACGGCCCGTCGCGGGACGCGGGGACTGACCCGGAAGGCTGAGCCCCCTTGTCACTTAGGACGAGGAAACCGGACTCTGGTTGCAGGCGAGCGGGACCCTGATACTAATCAGGAGTGACATGTCTGCAGCCCGCAAAGAGGAACCTGAATGGGACCACCAGGTGTTAAGGGTGGGGTTTCTCTTCCTTTCTTCCCATCCGCCTTTCTTTTCTGTTTCTCAGGCTCTGTTGTCCGCCTCCATCAAAGGCTTGTGGAACAAGGTGGTGTTGGGGTTCTGTGTTTCGCCGGTGCAGCTGTCAGCGGTAATTATCTCACACTCACAGCCAGGAATCTAATCCAAACAGTGGCCCTGACAGGAGAGAAAGGGGGAAAGAGAGAGAGAGAGAGAGAGATGGAGTGGAGGGGAGGGG
>JAODKF010000038.1:9540514-9559560 GCA_026779585.1 Mormyrus proboscirostris | reverse complement strand
TATATATACATGCATACATACATGTACTCACATAATTCTGCGCATAAATAATATATAGGCAGATAACAAAAATAATAACCAAACATAACTATTAATGTTATCATTATCAGTTTTACATTTGTTTATTTACATTAATATATTATTCATTATTTTGGATTTTAATGACAAACATAAATGATGACCAAATGTAACCTTCAGTAATTTTCCATTTTACAATGATATCTATTCTATTTCAGATTAATCCTTTCATTCAATCTTATTTTCCACAAAAATTATTATTTCCTAATAATAATTTTATTAAATGGTGACATTATTTTGTATTGCACATTCACTACAGCAGCATTTAGTATTATAACAACAGAAACAACAATAATAAATAATATTAATTGCCATCATCATCATAATCATTATTATAATTTACTATAATACTAGGTTTTATGCTGTTTATCACACACAATCACACACACACACACACACATAAACATATCTATGTTTCAGTGCAAAATAGTAATGGTTAAAATAATTTTCATAATATATTTACATTAAAGCTACACTTATGCCATATTACATCGGTGGCGTTACATTATGTTGATTCATTAGATACATCAAGCTTGTTTTTCATTTCATAATTTATGAAAATATTTTTTTTAAGTTGTAACAGTAAATGTGAACGTTTTGTACCATGTTAGACAATTATCAACCCATGTAAATTGCTTCGGCGCTTACTGGCAACACAGTAATGATAACATTTAGATATGGGTACGTGAAAAATGAAAGCAACACACACTGACCCTGGAAAATGTGGGCGATGGCACAACTCCAAGCCGTGAAAACACCACAATAAGGAAGTTCACTGTATTTTTAAATTAAAATTGCGCGGCTCCTGAAATTTGATGCCATGGAAACCTAATCCATCCACTTTCTTACTTGGCAGAGTTAAAGTGTTTACTTTTCCCCGCCAAATATAACAGTGTAAACAGCAGTGTCGGATTGACAGAGCGCCTTCGGCCGTGTTCATTTAATGGCCAGCGGGAAAAGAAAACTAACACTTATATATCTTCGAGCCCCCCCAATATGCTTTTGATAAAGTATATTTGTTGTAATAATATCAGATTTCATTTTGTGATTTTATTTACCTCCATAAGGCATTCATCCACATGTAATAAAGTTTTATATGAATTCTGTTATCATGCAGTGCCCTCCCAAAGCTTTTTACCCACTTTTGATTTTCTCTGGGCTAAGTGGAACATAAGAAGCAGCCTTCAACGTCTGCTTTATCCATTCAAACCAATTTAATTCTGTTAGGTTTAGGCCTACAAGAATAGCAAAAGGCTCAATTTTTTATTGCATTTTATCATAATCTAAGGTGTTAATTGTACCCATCGTTGAGAGGTAATCTGCTGTTTTTCCAGTATTGTGAAATGCTGTTTTTCAATAGCCACATTATGTTCCCGCTGTTACCATATATGGTTATCTGATTATTTCACAGCTATTGGACTAGTAGGCATACACACAAACACGTGTACACACACACACACACACACAGACACAGACACACACACACACACACAGACACACACAGACACACACACACACACACACACACACAGACGCATAGATATACAAACAGACAGACAGACACACACACACGTTCATATTCTTACATTTGTGGGGACCGTCCATTCATTTCTATGGGAAAACCCTAACCCAAACAAAGACAATCTTATCCCCATACCCAGCCCTAACCTTAACCATAAGTAAACCAAACAAAATGAGACTTTTGGCATTTTGAGTATTCTGATTGCAGTCACAGATTCTTATAAAATTGAGTTTCTCCTTGTGGGGTCCAAAAAAATGGTCCCCACACCTTCAGAATAACATTATTATCACATTGGTTCCCACAGCATAAGATACACAGACACACACACACACACATGTCGGGTAAACATATGTTTTTTGGGACCGCTCATTCATTTCTATGGGAAAAATGCTATAACAACCTTAACCCCTACCCAGCCCTAACCATAACCAAAAGTAACCAAGTATGAGTTTTTGCATTTTTAGTTTTTCATTTCAGTCACAGATTTTTATTAAGTTAAGTTACAGGTAATCATCACGTTGTGGGGACCTTGTGTCCCCATAAGGTAAGGTATACTTGTTCACACAGACACAAACACAGACACAGACACATGCACACGCATACACTGAGCGAGAGTAACTTAGATCGTCTTAAAAACAAGTGATTGAGTTATGAAATTTGTTTATAATAGGTCTACCAATCAGTAGAAAACTGAAATAATGAATAAGCAGATATTGCTAAAACTACTTAAATCATACCTGTGAAATGGAATGGCACAAAAGCTCAATTGGATTATAACACAGATATGACTTGGCTACAATGCTGACATGACTACTGTCACAAAGTCTAAATGTAAGAAAATGTTGGTATTTAAATAAGCGTGGCACTAGAGAATCAAATGCCAATATATGATTCTACCCCTTTAGTGCTTTATCAGCCAAGTGATAAAGATATGACATTATATACTTCTATATAACAATACGTTAGCTCAGCTCAATTAAACTTTATGAAAGGCGAGTAATTAGGCCTAATTGAAACAGATTATGCATTGTATACTCCTAATTAGTGATGTAGTCACAACCACCTAAACCGAGACCAAATCACTACCAAGACCAGAGTGCATTGAGACCGGGACAGAACCAAGTCCAAGGCAGGGCGAGACCAAGACAAGACCAAGACCAAGGTAGGGTGAGAGGGAGACAAGACCAAGACCAAGGAAGGGCTAGACCAAGTCAAGATCAGAAACAGATTAATGTTTGAGTCTATATAACACAACATAAAATGTGGAGCGAAGGCACCGTCTTGGGGCTAGGCAGTATGGCCTAAAATTTGTGTCACAGTATAATTTGAACCATGGAAGTTTTTTTCTTAAAATTTCAATATAAATGCCTCTGTATAAATGTAACATTTTTTTCAAATAAGACACACATTATTGGATGCATTTGAACTGAAGCTGTTTTACACCCAATCACAGTACTGCGTTAACCCTTTGAATCCTATCCATTTTTGAGCATTGTTCTTCCCCTTTGATTTGGCTTATTACATTGTATGTACAGACATATGCTTTATGGTTTTGTTTTCCGGACATTCTGGGCTACTCAGATACGTCATAATAGTCTTGATATCATCCTTCTTATGAGGAAGAGCAACTTGTGCCATTTAAGTTTTCTCACTTTTTAATGTTGTCTAATATAAAAAAATTGCAGTTACTACACATATAATCTGATAATCGTTCAGATTAGAGTCTCGATGATGTGGGAGTGCAGGGGATTCATCGGGTACCTTTCTATGGCTTAATATTACGAAGGAATGGGTGCATGGATTGTGCCAGACGGAAATTAATATCTTTGATTTTGCATCCATTTGGTAACTTGTTGAAGTTGTATCTGATAGACAGTAATGCATGGTTTTGTATTTTTTATTTGTTACTTTACAACATCTGAAAGAAATTGAAATAGAAAACCATTGTTTAGTTTATGATCTACAGGATAAATACAGACAGGGTTTTAGAGTCTAATGCTTAATGTTTATCGCTATCGGTTTTTCGCCTATATACGTTATCATTGGTTAAGTGAAATTTGATATTTTTTTTAGTCGCATTTTAGCCTCAAACAACAAACAAACGCTTTAGCACGTCGTTGTATTTACATGTTGGAGGTGTTCCAATTACACAACTGGCACGTTCTATTTCAACTGTTTTGACGGAGCTCGAAATTAAACATAGGCCTACATATACAAACTTTGGGAATAAATATTGCGAAAATATCAAATAATTGTCGTCCTAATAAACAGAATATTACATTTTGTTGTAATTTCTAGTAATACATATACTATTTATAGGCTTATTATAAATAAATTCTAAAATATTTTTTTCCCAGAAGGGCAGTGCATATTTTTCCGTCGAGTGTGAATATCATCAACGTTTTATGGATTATTAGGGGTGCTTTAATACGGGAAATGTTTAAAATATACGCTTAATTGCGCACAGGATTACACTAGAATATTTTAGCAAACAACGTTGCAACTTAGACTACAGGATCGAGTAAGTACTCTCCATTTCAAAGATATGCCATTCACATATGTGCGTTATACCTACCCAAATTTACGAGCCTGAGATTAATTAATCGGGGTGCGTTGAGGGGGGGGGGGGCAAAATCAACACATTTTGCGTCTGCTAATTAACAATCAGATATAAGCCTAATATTAAGCCTGTGTAATAAATACTGAGGAAAATTGACGTGTGTTCTTGACTGGTCTTGAAATAAAACCTGGAATCCTCTATGTCGGAGACGAGATCGAATCAAAATAACGTCGATTCCGAGACGAGACCAAGACCGCAAAAAAGTGGTCTCGAGATCAGTCTCGACTTCTAATACACTAATACTAAAACGACGGGGGTCAGAAGAAAGCCATGTGATACAACATATTTTGTATGACAACATCTCCACCTTGTGTCAACAGTTAAAAACAACAGTTTATTTGTCACGAATCACCTTTTGTAACGTTAACCAAGATTCAGGTAAATGAATTTCCGCACAATAACGAAGACAAAATTGGAATAACAGTGTTTAGCAGTATTTTACTTAATTATATACCAAATACAAATTGGGCTAAAACGCCCACAAAAATGTCGGCGTTTCTGTTTAGTCGAACATAAGTTTTCAGAAACGCAAACTTATTTATTTTACATAATGTTTCTTTTACGTTATTCCTTTTTCGGGAACCGTTTTGCTTTCCACAGAACCAGAAATTACACTTGTAATAATTTGTCTACATTTTAGTCATCATAAAAAAACCAACACATGTATGGCCTATGTAAGGTTTATTTAAAGTTTAAATTTTTTAAATTTCGGAATGCAACTGGATACCGGATAAGTGGGGGAGATAGATGCAGGGATGAATGGATGACAATATTGGTTCACTACAAAAATTTACCCTGCTAGTCAGGCAGACTTTGAAATTAGTTTGTAGAATGGTTAATTGGTTAACTGGAGATGAGAAGAGGCATCACCAGAGACGCCTATTTTATTATTCTTTTGCTTTGTATATTTGATTAAAGTAAAGTCCTGTGGAAATCCCATTGTCTTAAAATCCTTTGGGAGCATTTGAGCAGATGCACAGTATATTTATAAATAGATTCTGAGGCATGAAATAGAATCGGAGAATAAAGTATGTACAGACACATGGTAATAGGCCTATGTGTTTAAATCTTAAATCAATGATTTTCAGGAGAAACACACGTGCAGATGATCCAAAATAGGTTAGATTCACAGAGTTAAACTACGACATTAACATGACAGGAGTGGACAATGTCAATCTCATCAACGCTTCCATGTAACACCGTCTCCAAGTTTATAGCAACCAATGGCCATTTTCACATTATTTGTTTTTATAGTTGTACTGTATTTTATATGATTCTACACCTTCTGCGATTTAAGCTCCATTTCGATTTCGTATTTACGCAAGAATAGCATAATTTCTGGGGTATCCCATGACAACTAAAAAGTGCAATCCTTAGGCAATAGGACTTGTAAATATATTTATGATTAATAAGTGGTAATTTAACGTATCTACTTGCATAACACCATGGTTCAATCAAAAATTGATCTACAAAATTTGCATGATGAGTTTTAATGCATATGTGGGATTTACAGTTACTCTCCATCTCAAACATTGAACCACTGGGGGAACTGGGACAGAAGCAGGGACTAAAATACTGAGGGGTCATGACTACAGGACAGGTGAGGCTAATTAACAAAGACTGGAAAAACGGGGACAGATGAAACTAATAAACTCAAAGGAACAAAAACAGGGAAACTAAGAACTAAGAAACAGAAACAGAAACTAACACTGGAGAAACTGACAGGTAAAAACAATGAAGAGCAAAAACCGAAACCGAATACAAATGACACACGGGGACTAGAAAACTGATACAATTGATACACAAGGGAACAAAATCCACAAAACTTTAAAAACAGAGGAGGTGGGATTCCAACAATACCTGCTGGCCAAACGGGGAAGGGGCACAGAGTGCAACAATAGGGGCTGACCCTTACAATCTAAAACTAAAGGGTTATTAATTATAATGTTATAAATTTAATCATAACAATACAGATATTAATTACAGCCTTCCACAGAAAGAATGTGCTATAGTTCTCACACATGAATTATAAAAATGGAAAACCTTTAATAGCAGCTAAGAAACCAGGCTCATGGCTGGTCATGAAGAGTTCAGGCAGAAGCACAGGTCAGTACCAGAGCACCAGAACAGTTTGGCGCAGGCAGTGACCCATGGCCATGAAATTAGTGAGGATCGCCCAATGCAGTACCTGGATTGGCTGGTTGCCGTCACTTCCCGAGTAGCACCATAATGATGGTGTTAATAATGATCTTATAAACTGCGCCATTTTCCTAATGCCGTCCTGGGTGTGGCTGGACCTGAAGCCCATCCAAAGGGGCACAGTGTTTACATGCATTTCCTCTGTCAGTGTAGTTTCCTCCTGCAGTGCAAAAGCATGCATGTAGGTGAACTAGTGTCCTTATTGTGTGCATGTGTGACATGTGGTGGATTAACATCCTGTCCTGAGTCCCTGACGATGTGCCTTAAGGCTCATCCTAGTTATGTAGAGGATAACCACTTAAAAAGGATGGGTGATGGATTACTAAAGAGCTAAACTATCATAATTTTTTTCTTTTCGGTAATTATTTATCATTAATTAGTGCAACTTCCTTTGGTAGTTTGTGGAATTATCGTTCTCTTGTGAATTTTTGCTAGAACTCCTTGCTCATACATACATGATAAATACAATATAGTTAATAATACAACAGGATTTCTCATTAAGCACTTTCTTGTTGTCATATATCAGCAGTGGGACACATTGTCTGCTGAATCTGCATCTGTTTTTTTATTTTCTTTGTGGAATATGTTTGATTTTAGCCTGGTTTCATATCACACAGATATGTCCACATTCATTCCCACAGTCCTTAGCTCTGCCAGCCCCTTTTAAATGAACTTGGTTTAATTCGCTGCCAGTTGCTACTTGTCTGATTAATTATGTATGAGTGTCTTTTGGGTCTTAGCCTCCACACTGAGGAGAGCTTGCTGCCGCCTTTCATCATGACTAGCCCTGTATTTCTTCATCTGCCAAGTATAATTAAGGTTTGAAAACTGTTTGTTTGTTCTCAGCGTTTTGTTGGTTCTATGGGGGATCTTTTTAAATTCCAGATTTCTACTACAAATGGTCACCGATCGACCGGTCACAGAACGCACGGGAATCATCATCTCTTCTATTCATTTTGCGAGAACTCCTTTTCGACGCGGCCTTCCATCCATTTCCCTTAATCACCTACCCACTACAGGGTCACGGTCTCACGTAATTTATTCTTATCGAATTGTCATTGCATGAATGCCTGCTCATATCAAACTATTGCATCTTGAAAGATTAGAGTAAGTATAATGGTCCTCCTTGAAAGATGCTGCTGAGTGCCAGATGAGTGGCTGTTTTTCCTGTGTTGGGCAATTTGGTGGTTTCCTGAGCAGCACTGTAGCCTCACACCCCGGTGATTGCGGGTTCGATCGACACCCCTAGGGTACTCTGGTTTCCTTACATTGTTCATAACCCTGTAAGTATGTCACCTGGTGTTTCCTAATTGTCTGTAGTGCTTGTCCACTGGAGGACTGGCATCGCAACCGACTTGAACTCCACCTTGTGGCTCCGTGCTGACGGCAACCGTATGTTGGATAAGCAGGTATGAATATGTCATTCATAGCTTATGACTGACAGACAGGTGTGACTGACATGAGTAATTTGCCCTCTTGTTCAATGCAGGTATTTACTCCACCTGCACCAATTCCTGAGCAGGTATTCTCACATACATGGGGAGTGTCTAAGGGGTGGCAGGCCACGTTAATAAGAAATGTCATGAGTTTCCGTTGCGGTGTCCAATCAGCTGTGGTCTTCTCCCTGTCTGGGAAACTGAAGCGTGAAGTGACGACTTCCTGACAAATGGATGCACGCATAAAGCAATGGCCTCAGGCTTGTCCACAGCAACCTCTCCCCTGTCAGGAAGTACGGCCGTCTGATTTAACGGTCTTGCTCTCATCATGTGGGAAGACAGGCTGCCATGCAGAGTGCAGAGGACTGACTGATGGAGTGTCGGGAACCTAACTGCACACCTCATGCCCATCAGATCAGAGACCCTGACCAATTAGCTTGCGAAACCTTGCAAATTTTCTTTTCTGCCTTTGGTATTTATGAATTAACAGGTTAACCTGTGACAAAGTTAATTACTAGAAGCCAAAGAGGGCAGGAATGTATTTAATGACATTTTGTTGGCCATGAATTACAGTTCAGGTCTGTTGATGGTGATGTGTGACTTTTCCTGAATGATAAAAGGACAGTTTAGCATCTTATTATGACAATACTTAAGCACTTGCATTAAATATCTTTGAGAAAATGCATGGATATTTTAGAACAAAACTGTAGAGCATTCTTCACAAAGAGGCCTTCATTAAAATGGTGGCAATGAGAATTTCTGTTTTTTTGTACTGTAGTGTTCTTTTGAGCCAACAAACTCAATTTTTTTTTAACGTAATGCCAGTCTGTTCGTAACTACAAATTGTCTGTAAGAGCGCAGTGCTACCCAGGGACTGGCTGTACTGGCAATCAAGAGACACCAGTTAGCAACTGTACCAGTAGTAACTGTATTGTGGGAAGACACCAGGGTACCCAGACCAAACCAGCACAACACTGAGAGCAGATGAATTCCACACCAACAGAACATATGTGGAATCTTAACCCCCCTGGAGATGCGAGGCTGCATTGCTCCCCGCTGAGCCCCCACGCTGCCACCAAGCTGCACTCGCTGTCCATGCAGAGAAGTGTTATTGTGCATCGCTGCTAACGTACTACTGCACACGAGGTCTGATCTGACATTCTTATTCTAGTGGTGTGCAGCGCACCTTCAGTATCTTCCGCCGCTCAGCTTGCTGCCTTTAAACCATATAGATAATGACTTGCTGCCTGTAGCAGAACCTCCCTCTCTCTGTTGCTCCGCTATGACTTTTCTAGGTGTGATGTAAGCAGTCCCTGCTATACCTTTACAGTCATCTTTCATTTGATTCGCGTTAAATTTGATTTGCATTTGGCAAAGTCGATGCTTTATCAACTGAACATAACTTCAGCTAGCTGTCCGCAGTTGGCAGCTGGATGGGACAAACAGAGTAAGTAGTTGTAAAAGATGCAATATGTTACCCAAAGATTATAATTGTGCATCATTATGTAATAATGTTACGTCACTGGCATGATGTATTGCAAGAAAATGACATTTGAACTGGAGTTTCCCAAAAAGCATTAGTAGTTGAGCCATGTTGGCTCTTTGAAATATTTTGTGGTGATTAAAACGTATACTGCTTCTTCCAGGGGTGTAGCTTAAAAATGTACCACACCAACAAAATACGTGTCATATCGAATATTCTGAGTGGTGTGTTCCTAAAATTAGAATTTACCAAGCGAGATATTATGTGCCCTGAACATAAATTTTTCATAATCAGGGCCCGGTGAATCTACCACTACCGGCCAACGACCCTGGCTTCTGCTTTCAGTATCGATTGATAACTGCGCTACAATTTTACACCAGTACTGAGTCCAAGTTCAAATTCTGAACACTAGATGGCAGCGTTTCCACATGAACAACAATTAGGCGGATAAAGGCAAAGCGCGGCTGCTTAGTTGACGGCAAGGTCAAACAGAAACCATTCAAGTGCATTTTGGTTTCGCGCAGGGTGGAAATTATTTTAAAAGGAGACGAATAGTGCTTTTATCGAATTGCACAGCTTTGCTTAGATACATTTCCAAACAACAGGCTTTATCAAGAAACAGGCTTGGACATAAAACTTACAAAAACGTAAGTGTATGTAACCTGGTGTCTTCTAATTGTCTGACAAAATAATTTGGTGCTAATTATGTTTATTTCAAGCCCGATTCAACAAGGGACAGTAGCGAGAAAAAGTGAGTTCGGTACTCTGAGTCTCTGTTAATCAGGCCATATCGCACTTGAAAAGGATTATGTTGTGAAGAGAAGGTGACCAAACCTGGGTGGTTTTTTGTATGACAGGACAAGTCAGACCCACACCAATACTGTCTAACACTGTTTGGTATCTCAGATTATAAAAGTAGAATAGTTTTCTTAAAAATCTATTTCATTTTCTGGAATAAACTCCCAGCAACAATTATCTTAAATATAAATAAATTTCATTATAAAACATGAAGGCAAAAGCCACTGTTCGACCAGCAGTACTGTTGTCAAATACTTGCATCCCTCCATCTTCCAGCCACATGTTCTTGTCAGAATTATTGAAGCTCTTGGATTATTCCATTTATAACTGGTTTCTGTGCTGCTGTCGTTCTGATTTATTCATATGCAACTCAACCTAATGGCACTTGTGTCCATTGTTTTCAGAGACAAAGTACAGCCATTGTAGATGTTGGACGCAGCGTGTGACATAGGCTCTTGTTGGTCAGTAATAGGTGGTGAAGACTGGGTAGCTGCAAATTGAAATTCCATTATCTCCACGTTGACTTGCGCTGAAAGTCAACAAAAAGGTCTAAGCTTTTTAAACCTGGCAATGCATCAATGGATTATTTCTCACTGCTGGTCTACCTCAGTGGCGTGTAGATATTCATTAGGAATCTGCTTTGCTGGGCTTCTGTCATGCTCCTTATGTCTACCAGAAGCGAGCTGAAATATGCTGTAAGTAGCCTGACGCCTTGACATTTACTGACCTAATCACACTGTAACAGCTGCCGCTGTGTCTGGCAGTTCAGGAAGCTCAAAGAGTCATTTTTAAATCTTTAAGAAGTTACCATACTATGCCATTTATTTTCCTGTTTAGCTAGCTGTTTGCTTATATCTTGGTACTTTATTATTTTTGTGATATAAGAGATGTGCAAAGAGGAACATGATACATATCATCAGCCAATGCATTTGCAGAACAAATAAAACCATGTCAGGAATATACACAACTCCTAAAATCACAGCTGGGGTCGAAATGACTCATAAAAATTAAGTATATATACAACAATATGCAAATCCATCTGTCCATTTTCTGAAACTGCTTGTCCAATTCAGGGTCATGGGGGGTCTGGAGCCGATCCCAGAGGCTATGGACCCAACGCAGGGAACAACCTAGGATGGGGCACCAACCCAATATGCAAATCACACCAGGAATGTCCAGGATACGTAAAATCCCAGCGGGGACCTACATAAATAATAATAAACACAGCGGGGATGTATACAGTGATTAAAATTACAGCAGGAATATACAGAATACATAAAATCAGAGCAGGAACCTACATGAATATAGAATCACAGTTGGATAGACACAATAATTAAAATCACAGCAGGAACATACGTGAATATAAAGTCACAGCAGGAATGTACACAATAATTAAGCTCACAGCAGGAATGTACAGAATACATAAAAACACAGCAGGAACCTACATGGATATATAGAAACAGCAGGAACCTACATAAATAAAAAAATTACAGCAGGAACGTACACAATAATTAAAATCACAGCAGGAACCTGTGTGAATATAAAATCACAGTTGGATATACACAATGAATAAAATCACAGCAGGAACCTATGTGAATATAAAGTCACAGCAGGAATGTTCACAATAATTAACCTCGCAACAGGAATGTACAGAATACATAACATCACAGCAGGAATGTACAGGATACATAAAATCACAGCAAGAACCACCATGAATTTAAATCACAGTGAGAATATATGCAGTGAACAAAATCACAGCATGAATGTACATGACAAATCACAACCAGAACTAGATGAAACATTTGATTTGATATGAGGCAGAATTATCCTTTCCCGGATAATGCATTGAGCCAAAGGTTTACAGCGTGGGCTGCCACGTTCTCTGCTTCCCTGCCCAGGCCCCTGTATTCTGGAAATTCCCACACGCTTTTGCCTTTCTGCTCAGTTCCAGTGCCGCCTGTTTCTGCTGATTGGCCCCCAAGACCATGGGAATGACAGGCGCTGCTTAATTGCTGAAAAGGAGATGCTGACTCATGTCCAGTGCCAGGGTACCTGCCCTTCAGACATGCGATGATGTCATTGGCATGGAGGGTGAGGCCTGGGAAGGGACTCCAGGTTCTTCTGCATCTTTCTGCTCCAAATTCATTCGCATATTTACCACATGTCTTTGTCAGCATCTGAGGTTATATCGTAAATTTAACTCATGGCTCGTATTTTCCGTTTGTCCATCTGACAACCCAGGTAATGCCGTGCCCTTGTAACTCTGTGTTTGTCGTGTGAGCATCAGGAGACTGGGAAACACTGAAAGGTAGTAATGATGGAGGAGAGTAGTAGTATGTGACAAGAGCACCATCTGCTGGGCACCGACTGGAAGTAGCGGAAAAGTTAGAACAAACCACTCATGGGGACAATGGAAACTGGTAACAGTGACAGGACAGCCTAATCTGAGATGCATTGCTTTTTGATATGACAGCTATTCCCAGTGCTAAGATTATTCAATTATTATAATAAAAATACAATGTCAAATGTAAAAAGGGGGATAAATGGTTAATAATGACTCAGCCATCCATCCATCCATCCATCCATCCTCATTAATGCAGTCCAGGGTCACTGTGAGCCTGGAGCCTTTTCCAGGAAACTCAGGCCAGGAGGCAGGGGGCATGCTGGACGGGATGCCAGCCAATTCCGGGGCACGGCTGTTTTAGAGCCTGCAATTTACCTAGCCTCATGTTTTGGAGACTTCAAAAACACTGCACACATGGAGAGGAGGCTGGGAGTTCAACCCACAAGCAGAGATGAGTGAGACCACAGTGATACCCGCTGAGTCTCCCCGTAAGCAAGCCATATTACACCTAATATAAGTAACGTCACAGAATCACTGCATTATCCAATCGTGTTCCTGTTTCTCTTACACTGCGCTGTAATGAATAATTAGTCAGGAGAAGACAAATAACCACAGGGCTTCCGGGAACTGACGAGATCCATTTGGTTTATTGCACCTTGTGTAAAATGCATTTTCATTTTAAGAGGCTTGCGTGTCGTCTATACAGAATCACAAATAGACCAGAAAAAAAAAAACACCTTCGATTCTGGAAATGTTGGGAAGGTTCACCATCTGGAAATTTACAGGTCCCAGAAGGGTTTAGAAAAGTCTTGCTGCTAGAAGGCAGGAGAGACAGATGTCATCACTGAGACCACAGACACTCTGAATGCATTCCTAATTACCCATCCATCTCCTAATCACTTATCCTGGTCAGGGTGGGGTAGGGCGGTTGGACTGTATTTCAGGCAGTACAGGTTACAAGGCTGGGGTGCATCCTGGATGGCTTGAACCCTTGACCCTAGAGATGTGACGCAGAAATGCTAACCACTGAGTGCTAACCTCAGCCCTAATTATGTGTTTTTAAATTTTTTTAAATGTTCCTTAAATATTACTGGTATAGGCAGATTTTTGGTGTCTTATGTTCCTCAGACTGTAGGCACTGCTTGTTAAAGCTGAAATCCAGTACAGCTGCTTCCTAACTTAGATTTATGCTCATCTGTTGCTTCTGTTCATCCCAGCTATACGTTAATGCAGTCACGGCAGGTAACAGTGGCTAAGGATGTCAAGTAGTACCTCAAAGGTTCCGGATCAAGTCTTAGGAGAGGTTCTGTGTAGCTTTGTGCAAGAGACTTAACCTGAATTACTTCAGTGAAAAAAAAACATCCCTAAAATGGGTATAATTGTAAGATAAAATGCTTTAGATAAAAGCCAACCCTGGGGCATTTCTTGCATCGGAGGTACTGTGCTGGCTGTTAGTCAGGAACGCATTAGTGGTTTGGGATGAAATCGTGTTAGCATCATGCTGGCGAAGTCTGCCATGCAAATCCTGACGGGAATGTTGCATCAACAAATGAAAGTCATAGCAGCGTAGTTATATGGATAAGCATGCATTTTACTCCTGTTTGAGGACCTAAAAACCTGTAAAAACATTTTGGTGTTCAATACATGGATCGATGAAGAAGAAGATCCACATCGTGAGATGCAAATAACATGCAATCAGCTAATACGTCTTAAGATAAAAACCTTTAAAATTAAAAAAATTGTACTGCTTGTGAATCAAGCTGCTTAAACATAAATCTGAAAGTTACTTTATCAGATATTGTATAATATGTGAATTTTATTGCATTATAATAGATATTGTAATATATTTTCACATAATATATGAGCTACGCTATTTCGGAATCTGTGTTGTATGAACTGTGTGAGCTTGTGTTGTGTGTGTCTGTGTCAGTACCCTGCTATGGACTGGCATCCTGTCCAGGTTGCACCCCAGCCATATGCCATATATTGTCTGGGATAAGCTCCAGGCCCCCCCGCAATCCAGACCAGGATAAGCAGCTGGAAGATAGATGGATGGATTTTGTATGTGACTTTCACAGCTGGGTAGATTAAGGGGAGCATTTGTTCATACTCCAGAATTTAACCCCACGTTGGAGCTTCTTATTCAACTCGTATTGCATTAAATACCTTGTTCATCTCAAGAAAGCGTTCAATGGACACAAATGTATGAGTCATAGAGGGCAATATTGATTAACCTGAGCTACACACACATATTGAAGAGTATGGCTGATTTCTTAGCACATTAATTTGAATTCTGAATAAGATTCTTCTAGGGTTCCAAAGGAAGAGAACAGAGGAATAATAGGGTGTACAATCGCACCAAATGTTCTGCTATATTAACCGTGTTCTAATTTGGGACTGCATGTCTCATATGGGCAGGGCTTGGGCATATCTGTTCACCTGTATCTTTCCATGAAACGCTGAACTTTTTCTATTGTCAGATACAGGGCAGCAAATATCACATTCTGTGTTGACGTGAAAACTCTAAATGGCTTAACGACTTACATGCTGTATGTTAGCCATTAACATGGATTCCATAGTACTGTCATAATTAGGCCCACTAAAAAAATCAAAGCTGGGTCAGTTCTGTCAGCCTTTGGAAATAAATGCGGTACAACAGAGAAATACCATGTTCACCATCGACGAAGAAAGAAGCTGGGTATTGTACCTTTGATGTAATGAGGAAACCTACATGAAAGCTGTGTTATTCTGAAATGAGTTTAACTACTGTAAGCTTCTGAGAGAAGTGCCTTAGCCTGCAGTTGTAGCTACTTGCACTTTGATACCCCAAGATTGCCTTTTTTGAAGCGACCTTGATATCTGCCGTACTTTCAGATGTTAAGCCAATGAGACAGAATACGGCAGAATTGCAGAGCAGCAGTCTGCATGCTACCTTTACCTTTCTGATGAATTGCTGGCTTTACTATAATCTAATGATAGGCAGCAAACCCAGCGGTTCGTCTGCTCTCTGTACGATGTAATTAAATAGATGCGTCCTGCTGGGATGCGCTGGGCATACTTTTGGTGCTAATTATGTTTATTTCAAGCCCGATTCAACAAGGGACAGTAGCGAGAAAAAGTGAGTTTGGTACTCTGAGTCTCTGTTAATCAGGCCATATCGCACTTGAACAGGATTATGTTGTGAAGAGAAGGTGACCAAACCTGGGTGGTTTTCTGTATGACAGGACAAGTCAGACCCACACCAATACTGTCTGGAACATCCAACTTCAATTACCTTCTTTTCCAAAGGCCACTCTGCTAAGCTTACATGCTTTTTCATTCAGTGACCTTGGCTGATTAAACCGTTTGTTCAATAGACATATGCATCCATCTTCTGACAATTTATGGCACAATGACCCCATATAGATATAGCAAGGTAAAATACTGTTGTTTGTCAATTAAGAATATTTCTATTATTTTGACTCAGGCGAACATTAGATCACTTTTTAGGAGCTATTCATGCAGAAATCTAGATATTTCCAGAGGGCTCACAAACTATTATTGATCAAGGTAGCAGTCATGGAGAAGAGCCTGGAAGATGAATGGATGGATGGATGAAACAAGCTACTTAATTTTTGTGTCTTCAAAGAGAAAGATATTGGCCCTGTTAATGTTCTATTGACTCAGAACGTGCGATTCTTTAGAGACTCCAGCTGCTTTTTATTGTTCCCTAAGCTATGACTGATTTTGTTCTTGCAACAGAACTTCTGTGCAATTTACAAAATTTAGTGGCTGTGCTAGGAAAAAAGGGCAGCATTTTTCGCAGAACAGGACTGCCAAGATTACCTAATAAATTACTTAATATATTCTGCAGTATCTAATAACTTTCCCCAAAAATCTTGTTCTGCTTGATTTATGGTTCTCCACCCCCCACTTAGCTGTAGAGTTCTACAAATCTGGATGTCACCCCTGGTCTGTGACAGGGCACTATTGTTTGTACTGTTTGGGTTCCACTTTTCTCCTCATGTTAAAATGCACCAGGTCCCTGGGGTGAGAGCAATTTCCTTCCCAAAGATGTTACTGTTGCTGAGAGAGAGCCAGTGTGGATGGTGTTGTTCTCCAGTGCCTGAATAATACCCCTGACACTTCTTTGGATACGCTCCTTTTTTCAGCTCTCGTCACTGTGGTCTTCAAATATTTAACATCCTTTTCCGCCAAGTCCTTTGAGGAGCTGTAGAACAGTGCAAAGGTCACATGCACAGATCCTCTTCTGAACACACCAAGGAGTCATTCTCCGGGACAGGCAGCTTTCGCTGGTGAAACTTTCCTGCATAGTGTCAGAAGTTAACTGCTGCTAGTAGCCGATACAACAGAGCACACGCTCCTCTGCTAGGAAAGAGCTTCAATCACATCTAGACGTAAGGGAGCCCCGAGGAGCGGGGCGGTGTGTAGACGCACCTGCATTGTCAGGGTGGAGTGCCTCCCAGAGTCCGTGTGGCGGCTTCTGAGGCTGCAGCATGGCTGGAGTGTTCTGATATCCCTGACATTTTAGACAGGCTTGTTCCTCTTTGTTGAGTTTAGGTCACCAGTAATAGCTCCTGCCCAGAGCCTTCACCTGAGACTCTGCACCATGCAGGTGCAGCTATTCTAGGACCTGCTTGCTGAGGGATGTCAACGCTCACCTCACCCCCACAACACCGGACCATCTTGGACATTCGTTTCCTTTTCCATTCTGCACCTACACCTCTCAAGTATCTGCTCTTTCACCCTGTGCAATGCTGCATCTTCATCCGCCCTCCTCCTTGCAGAATATTGAGACCACACATTTTCCACACCCTGTCCCCCAGGCCAGATGACTGGAAGTGGAGGTGGGAATTAGCCATCTCTGTGTCTCTTACAGAGATTGCAGCTGATCACATTTGCATGTGCACAAAATGTCAGTAGATTCCTGGGGCTGAAGTGGGAAGTGCCTGTTGTTGTGTCTGTTGTTGTGTCTGTTGTTGTGCCTGTTGTTGCGTCTGTTGTTGTGCCTGTTGTTGTGCCTGTTGTTGTGCCTGTTGTTGTGTCTGTTGTTGTGTCTGTTGTTGTGCCTGTTGTCACAGCCAGGTCCTCTTAGATGAAGCCATAGTGTCCTACTGAGGTGGATTTTCTGTGCACAAACTCCGTGACTTGCTCTTTGCTATCTGGATTGTGATGGGCCAACTCTCCTCCAATGACATTTTGTGTTGCTTCCCATGACAGAATGAAATCTTTCTTACCAATCAGAATGTAACTTTTCTGCTTGCAGCAGCATGACATTTTTTTTTTCCTGACATCCACCTACTTGCCTGTTGTGATATCTTAACAGTCAGAGGCTTGCCATTTCGGGGGTAACCAGGTGACACCCACCTTGTCTCTCATTTGGTACGAAATGGACTCCATATGAGTCAGCCACTGTCCACTTACATAACAATTTTTTAATTGCAATTTTTCTTTAAAGGCTGTGCTCCTATATGCAGGACATGCCACGATTGGGCAAACTTCTGATTGTTACAGGATGCTTAGAATAACATGCTGCAAATTATTTTCAATTTACATAAAACTTGCTTTTTTCTTTTTCAAAAATGAAAAAAACTATATAATGCTACATGTTTTTCGCTCATATCTGGGAATTATTGCTCACAAATGTGATATTTTTTATATTTTTATATATTTGCTTATGGATATCTGCTATGAGTCCCCTTCCTTCCTGAGCTCCGGTACCATATGCTTCATATCCTTAGCGCCCCCCAGTGCCAGATGTTGTACATACCAATCCAAGTTGAATTTCTTATAATATTTCACCTCTGCCCCTGCCCCGTGCAATTATCCTGCGGTCTGACCAAACATGTTTTTTGCTAAAAAACACACAGTTTTACCTGTCTCCAAATGAAATGTCAGCATTCCACCTGTAAGAGGCGATACAATTATATTTTTCATTTCCCTCCGGTAAGAATAACCCTGGGGAAGTCGATGCTGCCATGAAAATATCGGGGAAGTCATGAAGGTCAGTGAAACGACTTCTGTGCATTTATGGGCAATTGAGCCTCATCTTGGGACAGAAAAACTCAAACTCACTTCATGATGAGAGTGCCATAATCTCTGTGGGTGTAGCTGAGCTGTTCTGGAGCACCCCTCCGGGAGCCAGTGTGCCTCTGAGTGCCTGTCTTCACGTGTGCCTGTTCACCCAGTCAGCTGATCTTTTTGGGATGACTCTGAGTGCCTGTCTTCACGTGTTCATTCCTGTTCACCTGTCAGCTGATCTTTTTGGGATGACTCTGAGTGCCTGTCTTCATGTGTTCATTCCTGTTCACCCGTCAGCTGATCTTTTTGGGATGACTCTGAGTGCCTGTCTTCATGTGTTCATTCCTGTTCACCTGTCAGCTGATCTTTTTGGGATGACTCTGAGTGCCTGTCTTCATGAGTTCATTCCTGTTCACCTGTCAGCTGATCTTTTTGGGATGACTCTGAGTGCCTGTCTTCACGTGTTCTTTCCTGTTCACCTGTCAGCTGATCTTTTTGGGATGACTCTGAGTGCCTGTCTTCATGTGTTCATTCCTGTTCACCCG
>JAODKF010000038.1:9500152-9514992 GCA_026779585.1 Mormyrus proboscirostris | reverse complement strand
AAAAAAAAAAAAAAAAAAAAAAAAAAAAAAAAAAGGGATTGCGGACTCCTCTGGAAATAAAAAAACACAACAGTGTCACATTGGGGAGAGACCTGTCATGGTCTGATAGGATAGATGCCAACTATAGACGGCTTTGGCTCCAGTCAACATGGTGACACCCCTCTGAGTTTAAGGTGATACACTGAAGTCTGTGAAGCAGGTCTGAATTTGTTGTCTAGTATATTGCGCAGAGCACGTTTTATAGGCAATGAAGGTCATCCTTTACTCACAGCTCACTATGCTGACTCCAGCAACAGCGAGAGAGTCGACAAACATCCCAAAATACCCCACTGTATGCCTAAGTAGATGGATTCACATCTTTAGGCTTCAGAGTGCATTTATTTATTTTGATAGCGTGAAATGTCTGAATCTGTTCCACAAGAATGTCGTTCATTTCTTGTTAGATCAACTTTATGAAAAAGAGGGAGAATGAGGGAAAAGAGAAGGGGAAGAGGCAGGGAGGAAGTTAAGCGGGGATACAACACGTCAGGGACGCCTTCCAAAAAGCCCAAATCTATAGTGCTTGTTCTGTGCTTTATTTCTGTAGAGGCAAGAGAGGGAGGCTGCGGCATAAAGCTGTGAGAACAGGGCAGCTGGGATGGGATTAAACACTGGTGTTCTGCCGTCCTCATCTTCCATCCAAATATACAGCACTCCTTCAGGGAAAGCCTGCAGTTTGGCTGCCGCCTTTCAGCACTGGGTGCAGAGGATTTACTTCTAAGTCATTCAGCTTTACGTAATAGTCTCCCGTATGCTGTGTTCTGGAGAGTCACTGGTGGAAAGGAGAGCACGGTTGCGGCTCTGTTGGGCGTGAGTACGGATTCCCTAAACTGATACGATGTGCTTATTGTTGGGTATGGTAGAGGGTCTGGTTGTTACACACAGCGCTACACTATTCTGACAATTTGCCAAGATGTGAAATTCCAACCATGTTGTATGTTACTCAGATCCTGAGCAACCATGTTACTGAGTAGCTCATCTAAAATACATGGAGGCCCAATGAAACAACACTTCTGTTAATAGTACCTGTTGAACACATAGGACTTTTTCGGATAAACGAGCCACTGAATTCCACTGCTCTTAATTCTTACTGGTGACAGTGAACAGATTGAGAGAATTGTATAATTACTTAGAATAAACATCAGCGTGACTGGAATCCCCCCCAAAAAACAAAAGTCATAGATCCATCCTCATGGAGGCCTTTGTGAAGGAAATCTACCAAAAGCCGATGCTTACTATCCACGGGAGCCCAGCACAACCGCACGCTTTACCCATAAGCCCCTGAGTTACTACACATTCATTCATCTGGCTGCCAAAGAAGGCCGTGTTCAATTAAAAGTGTGGCTTTACCACGTTTATGCAACAAAATACTCACTTTTATGCACAGGGTTCTGTGATTTTTTTTGTTAAACAAAATAGGTTGATTGCCTTTTCAACAGTTTCCTCTTCTCTCTGTTCTGCCTGATGTGGACACTTATCATTTTGTTTCAGGAGGGGATCTAAATTGTGTCCTTTGCCCAAATCCTGATTGTTCCTTGATTGTCCCTCGGCCAGTCAAAAGAAGCCTGCCATTATCATGCTCCTATCAAAAGCCAAGAAAGAACAGTCTACCCAACCTAAAGACCTATCTGACGTAATCGCTCTTACGTAGTCTTCGAAAGGCGTTTGCACTTACAGAAAAAGTACAATTTAGTTTCCATTTTAAAAGCTGAGAAACGATATTTAAATTTCATCTTCAAACCCATGAATTTGAAGATAATGTACGCAAAATCCTTGCTCACCAAGCCAATTGGTTGCCTGGAGGCTGATATTGCAAATTAAAACATTGGCAGACATCACAACCACAAACCATAAAGAAATTAATTAAATCTAGATGTTTCCGCGGCTTTATGCACCCCTAAAAGTAACGGTAACCCCAATGAGATTAATGTCTTTTCCTCACTTTGTAGAAGTTCTTCATCTCAAGCCTGGATGGCTCGTTAATGACCAGGAAGCCATTACATGTATACAGAGCAATATCCCCCAGTAGGGAGGGCATTGCAATTTGAAGTTGTTCTCCTAACAGTTTTTACCAGAGCAATATTGCCTTGGAAATATCATCACTCCAATCACACCAGAGGTGATGGTGACCCGGGGAACCCCGAAGCTCATGTTTTAGTCATGCAAAGCGTTAAATCCTTACAAACATATAAGTACTTCTCTGAAATGTGCAGCAAAGCTATATATCCTGGCCCTAAAGTTTTGTTGTGAAGTCCAAATACTCAAGCTTTCTGAGAGAAGTGAATAATGTAGCGAAATATTCAAGGTGAGACACCTTATAGCTTGTAACTAGAAAAACATAACTTCCTATAAAGTGGCTGAAGGAGATGGTGTCAGCTGAAACTGCATGTGTTCCTTGGTTACATCCTGCCTAGATTTGAAGTTGTAAGTTCTTGTGAAAGGGTCATTCCAATCAGGCATATCCGTTACTACCTCAGCACCATTCCAGGACCTCATGTACAGTTACACACACAGTACTGTCATATTAGGCTGAATGATGATACTGTTTTGCATCAGCTGTCTTCATACAGATGCTCCCGCAGGACCCTGAGGTCAGCTGGGTGAATGCCTATCTGTATGTCTGGACTCATTACCTCTCACAGCAGTATTTCCAGCCTTGTCCATGCGCAATACTGCCGCAATACTGTAACCAGGCTCACTTTATTTGATTTGCTTAGCACAGATACTGACCTATGTAAGTTTCTTAAAGATACACATCAGTATACATTCAGCATACTGTTTATTTATTATTATTACTACTATTATAATCATATATCATTATTATTGTTATTCTTCTTTAACCGAATTTGATATAATAAGCCCCATAATGCAGAATTAATGATATTTTGATTTAATTAATACTAATTACATAAACTTTGCTTTGTGTCAGAAAACCTGCCTGCCGTGGTCCAGGCAATATACCACAGGTGGCTAGTGGAAGACTTTGAAGCAATGGTTCTCCTCTAGACAATCAAGTACGTCTACACTTCATGAAAAAAGGTCATTCAGTTCGTGTGAAATTCTTCTGCCGACAAATTTTATGATTGCACACCATTAAAAATGTAGGATGTGTGTGTCTTCGACAACCTTTTCGGTGACCTTTTACATTCTTTGATTTGCACAGCCCATCACTATTCATTACATATTCAAATCACCGCTGGAAAACTGAAACATCAGCAATCGTGGCCCTTCCTTTGCTCGGAGCTGCTGAGGGGTTGGCAACCTGAAGACATGGGAAAGTTTCTAGGGGAGGAATCCAACTCATCCCTCGCTAGGAATCCTGAAAATAACAAATTATCAGGCTTCGAGACGAACAGATGCACAGTCATGCACAGACCTTGAAGCGCCCTGTCTCATATTTTCAGCTGATGAGACCATAGACTCTCTATAGGTCTCCTTCTGTTTCCTAAAGGTTTGCTGTATGATGTTAGGAAGACCATTTCTGAAACATTTTGTTTTAGAAATCTGGAATGAATCACGTAAACTGGAGAAACCATCATACTGAGCTGATTTCAGAAGCTTCTGGGCAGCCCAACAGGCAGCTCATTCAAGTATCTTGGTGTTCTGGCTGGATACATCAAATAAATGCACACTTTAAAGAAGGAGACCCGCTGGATGGAGATGAACACCAAAAAGACTACGATTAGCCCTCTCCCCCAAAACGTTATTCCGCTTCCGCCTCCATATAAGCATGTTTACATTTACTTCTGATATTGTGCTATATTGTGTCTTCTGAAGGAGTAGAAATGTCGTTCAGATCTCTGATCGTGCTTCCAGTAAACACGGTGGCTCTGATCCACCCAGAACCAGCGTATTATCTCTAAGAATCCGGCACAAACCGTTATATTAACAAAACAGCATGAGAAACCAGCCCACTTTACTAAACTAACAAAATTATTTCTTAAACAGAGGAACAGACAGTGAATAATGAGCTGATTTCAAATTGTAAACAAGCGTTTGTGATAAAGCGTAGCACAAGTTGTATGGAAATGCTTGTTGAAGCAGGAGAGAATATGTCTTTGTACTGCATTGATAGAATTCCCTGTTTATGCCAGCCAGGGATTTTGAGTCATTCTGTTTATCATTTTAAATGCATTTTTCATACACATGTCATCAAAAAAGGGAAAACATTAGCTGAATTGTGCGTGTTGACATGGGCTGAACTTTGCCTGTTTTGTGAAGTGGAATCGCAGAGTGAGTTGTGGCAGACGAGCCGCTATCTGGGTGACGTGCATCGCCGTGAATACGCTTTCTCCTTAGAGCACGTGTTTTTCCCATCGCCATATGAGTGTCTGTGTTTACCCCAGGAATACCTACAGATAAGAGATGGCGCAAGGGGACACTGTGTGTTCTCTGAACTACAGAGCTATTGGAAATGTCACGTTCTGTCGACACCATCCGCTCCCGCAACATAAATAAGGAAATCAGTAAAAATACCCAGCAACATGGGCTCTTTCATACTATTCCTCTTCTGTGCTCAATTATCTTGATTTCATCTGGAAATGGACGAAATGGCCCTTTGGCTACAAAGTCATAGAATGCAGCCTTCCATCAGATGTGCATCTTCCTTAATTTCCTTATTTTGTATTTATTGCTTGATCAACATGCCATCAATGAACACGCAAATGTTTTCTGGGTATATTATTACCATGGTTATGGGCGTAATCCAATGTTGTTTACCATCTTTTAGTCCAGTTAAGCTTCTAACTGAGGAACACACCTCTGTCTGCTGCCGGTAATCCCCCAAAATCCCGCAGGAGGATTCATCGTCATCAGAGATTTTAAAAGGTCGCTGGGATACTTTTTCTGTGATAGATGAATCAGATTTGAGGACAGAAACATCTTAGGCCGGGACTGAAACCATTATCTGCACTCAGCATAATGAAATAAGTCTGTAATTCCCGAGGGGCCAGGTTACTAAAAGACCTAATTTGACAGAACAAGTATAACTATAAAAAAGTGTTTATATAATCATCAGAGGATTTAGCTGAAAACGTAAATGCCTGGAATAAAGCAGTTTTACTGCAAGCCGGGTTGTGAGGGCAAATAAAAGATATATTCAGCCGTTAGAAGTCTGGGTGCCCCGAAATATCTCCAGCTGACTCGTAATACCCATGTTTTTAAGAGGGCTCTTAAAAAGGTAAGCAATTTATTTGTCTGGTTTTCAAAAAAACTGGACGAATCTTGTGCAACCTTTTTCTGCAGTGCTATTTTGTCTTTGGCTGCCTGCACAGGAAAGGCCTTATTAGGGAGACAGGAAATGTTATTTGATAATGCAGTGAAGCCTAAAACAGTGGGTCCGTGTTTTAAGGGGCAGCTTTAGTCCTTCATCTTCCGGAATAATTACCTCCGTCACGGAGGCCCCTGGTGTACTTCAAGGTGAAAGTCATGAAACACCTGCCGCTTAAACGCTCCGGACACGTAGGTGGCGCCATTACGCTCCGCACAGCAGCGTGAGCTTCAGTCGAAGCCAGGCAGGATGGTGAAGAGAGCTGCATGATGCAGGGCTGGGGTGAAAGAACGGAGACGTCCTTTGGCGCTGAGAGTGGAGACTGAGGCAGGGAGACGAGGACAAAGGACACAGAAAAACAAAGGGGGGTGTCGGGTAATGGAAAGTGCTGCATTTGAGGGCGGGGGGAGGAGCATCAAGATCTGGGCATTAACTGAGGATGAGGGGACGACACTATAGAGGAAGAAATTATGCAAGGACTGTAACTGGGAAGAAGGTGAAGTGAGTACATGAGCTTGTTAGCTGCCCCCCCTCCCCAGGATGCTCACACCCCCATTTTAAAAAAAGTTTAGCAGCAGTGCCTTCCTCTTACAAACTGAGCTTTTAGAAAGCAAAGATGAGCTTCCATTTCTCACCTGCAGACGCACTCAGCGGACTGCACATCATCGGGAATTACTATCTATTACTATCTATTCTTTGCTCGAGTCTCTTTGTAAGCAGCCATACATTAGCTCAACAGGCCTTCGGATTAATGAATCCACCCATGGCTTTAGGCGGAGTTTGGTTCCTAGAAACGATAAATTACGCAAAGGTCATGAACCAGTAGCGGTGTGGGTGCTCTGTCTGGACCGGAAAGGGTTAATGGCGCCCTCCCCAGGCCAATTTGGCCCCCGTTCCTGAGCCAGAGCCTCAGCTAAGAGTAATACAGCACGGCGCCCATTTCCACTCACATTTATGTTAATGCAAGCGGGGAGGAAAGCGATCGTCCTTAAGGAATAGCAGAATGAAATGCGCTGTAAATGCCAGCGAGTGACAGATTGGAGGGGCTGTGCGGATGCACAGGGGAGGGGGGCAGGGCTATCTCTGTGCAGACTTACTCTGTATTTCCACCCCTTAGCCCCCTGTACCCCGCTCAGCTACCTGAAAGAGGGCATGAGCCCAGATTTTACTAGTAAACGGCGGGTGACACAGTCAAGTCTGGGAGCTTTGAGGGACATTCAGTAGTATTTTATTTTAAAATAGAAAGAGGATGAAAACAGACCAACAAGAAAGACAAAGAACAGACTGGAGATGTTTGATTGCCCGGTTCCTGAATACCACCCTCATCCCTGGCTATGACACATAAATGTCCCTTTTAAGGACGGATTCTTTGACCGGTTGCTTTGATCAGAGCCAGGGGAATGAAAGTTAAAGGGGCTGCGGTTAACGGGACCCTTAGCTGCTGCCAAGAAGGACGTTAGCCAGTCAATTTTATGATTTATTAATATGAAGAGCAAGCAATTGATCCATGTAAATTGCAGTATATTTTATAAATGATCTCCTTTAAAGAACAAGAAGAAGTCTACAGAATGTTAATTTGGAAAGAATCATTTGGAAAGAATGTCTAAATTATACATATGAAGGCTTTGAAGAAAATACACTAAATTATATTCATAACGGGCTTTTTCAAAACTTGACTTTAGTTTGGCGCAAACAATCAGCTTTGTTTACAAAGTTTTGCTTCACCAGTCGTTTATGCTGCTGGGACCCGATCATCAGTATATTCTCCTCTTCCATGGATTTGCTTCTACTTAACAGCTTCGAATCAGCTGGAGCAGTTCATGATTCTATTGCCGTTGACCCCCCCATCCTGGGTCATTCCCTGCCTTGTGCCCATAGGCTCTGGACCCCCCGCAACTCTGAATAGCACAAGCAGTTACAGAAAATGGATGGATGGATGGATGGATGATTACAATACCAATCTACCACATTAAAATGTATTGCTTCGTCTCTTGACTCTTTACAGCTCTTGATCTCTTGGTTAGACCTTCCTTCCTTGTAACGGTGAAAATGTAACATACACTGTTTGGCCAGAATGAGGTGCTCTCCTCAGCGTGTGGGGCCAGGTTGCTGTCCTCTGTCATCTCAAATACCGCCACGAGTACTTTGGCATCTGACCAGCATGTTTCTATCTCTCTAGAGGACTGCAAGTACGCTGTAGTTAGCATAATTAGCACCGATTCATGGGTGGAAAATCACACGTTGACCATGTACATATACATATTAATTTATCTTAGTAAATATCCAAGGAGCAAGAGGGCTGGTGAGGGTTAGGGTTAAGCAGCTGAACAGCCCCTATACTGAGAAACTCTGAATCCAGATTCAGTCAAATATAGACTGTAATTACTGTGTCATTTTAAGGTCTAACATCTAAACTGCTTTGTCTGTTATACGTCCAGTGAAGTGTTTCCCAATCTAGCCCTCAAGGACCCACAGTCAGTTCATATTTTTGCTCCTTCTGAGCTCCCTTCCTGACAGTCCACATTTTTGCTTCCTTCCAGTTCCCTCCTGGAAGCTGGGAGGGAGCAAAACCATGGACTGTCTGTGGGTCCCCAAGGGCCAGGGGCCGGATTTGGAAACAGTGGTTTAATGTGTCCTGTCTTTTTGTCCGCGTTATTCTGTTAGTCTTAAAGGCAGCTTTTTTGCAGTAGCTGTCTCAGAAAGCGTTGCGGTATCCCGTAACGTGGATATCACATCTGAGCCTGTGTTGTGAAGACGGTCAGAGCTTGAGTGGCATCGTGGTCTTGCCCGAGCCACTCTTCCGACCATCACCGTGACAACACGCTCAGCCCTGGCTGCTCGCAAAGCACCGAGGAAGCTGCCAAAGAGGCCGATGGCTGACCCTTTACTGTGAAGAGCGCCTTGGGAGGCCTGGGTTTCTGCGGAACACTACAAATAGGAAGATATAGGGGGAAGCTGGATAGACTCGCAATGATTTTCCACTGCCAATGGAAAAAACCAGGAAGGAACGTGATTGGCTAGGCAACGTTAGCCAGCATTAATGTGCTCACTGATTCGTTGTCTAACATGATTAATTCGCTAGGAATTAATAGATGGCTGTGCATCTTTACAACAACTTATGCAGAGACATGTTTTATCTTATAACCTGAATGCTTTTTACCTATCAATTTAATTTTACTTTCATATTGCCTTGGGCCAGAATATTAAGATGATCATTTTTCTTATGCATCGAGTAGAGTGAATTTTAGTTTCTGGTTGATCCAGTTTTTGCCTGAGTTTATTTTAATGTGGCAGTCAAACACTGGTCTGGTTTTCATTTCCTGTCATGTGACCAAACAGCTGCACACCTTCTCCTGCAGCACAGAGGAGTCAGTGGCTGGTCATACTTTCTGTTAGCTTAGTCCTCAGTTGTGTATTTCTAGCTATCAGGTTTTACGCAGGGTGGCCATGGGTGAGCTGTGGCCTCACCTTGCTGTGTGTGCAGTTTACATATTCTCCCCTTCTTGGTGCTGGATTCCATCAGGTACTCTGTTGTTCTCCAGCAGCCCAAAAGCATCGCAGACTTGCCCTAAATGTGTGTGGGTGCCCTGCATCGGAGTGACATCAAATGCAGGGTGATCTTTCTGTTGTGCCCTGGGTTTCCCATCACACTCCAGGGTGACTGTGACCCTGTACTGGATAAGTGGTGTAGAACTGGGGGGTCACGACCCTAAAGTGGGTTGCGGAAACATTTTCATTGGGACGCGTTGTGTGTGTGATGACCTGCGCGTCCAGTCCTCGTGTATGCCACGCCCACCTCGTTCACCTTCGTGTGAATCCCGCTTGTTGTCAGCTGTTTCCTATGTCATCTATTCAGTCCTGTGTATTTTATCCGCGTAACAGTAACAGTGTGGTTAAAAAAAAAATGTGAAATTTTTTTGTAATATCACATTTTTGTGGTTGCGATTGGTGCGCAATGTCATCCAGGAAGCTATTTTTACTGTTTACCGCCCAACTCCCGTTTTTGGGGAACAATAACAAGTAAGCGAGAAAGCAAGCAAACAAAAGCAAACGAAAAACGACGTGGGTCCTGAGGCGAAATAGGCTGAGAACCACTGGTTTAGAAGATTTAAGGATGCATTCCATGCAAATCTTAAAAAAAATCTTGATGTTTAAATTGCGATTAACCTCAAAGTTGCTATTGTAAAACTGTTCATGTGAGAAATTTAATTCCTGAAAGCAACAATGATTTTCAGTTGTGCTATTTTTGGATTGTAGTATGATGTTATTGTGTATGAATTCATTGAATGTAAGTCTTTATAAACTTGATCAGTTAACAGTCTGCATATGTGGTGATTTGGTAGTTTGTAGTCACATGCTGCAACATGTAGTTTCCTGCAGTCTGGGATAACATTAATCTGTCTGCTACAGACCAGTGAAGGAGATGAGATTTTGGGACAGAAAGTATAAATCCACCGTTAGTCACTTGTCCTACTTTTCATTGCTTGTAAATCCTGAGAAATTCAGATGTTTTCTTGCAATCACAGTGTTCCTGTTCTCCCAGATGTCTAGCTGGACATACAGAAGGTAATAATTATTTGCAATTAATGACCTGCACCCAACCCATGGTGCCAACCGCCATTGTGAAAACAATGAAAAATTTATGGAACAAACAATGAATGTTGAAAATGGGGTAATTCATGAAAACATTCACTGTCGTTATATTGTGGCAGTGGTGGCTTGATGGTTAGGGAAGCACACTTGTAATTGAAAGATTCGAATCCCCCACCAGCATGTCACAATTGAGGTACCCTGAGCAAGGTACCGTCCCCAAGCACTGCTCCCCAGGAGCTGAATTAGCTGCCCTCTGCTATGTCACGGGTTGCATTGGGTTGCATTGGGTTAAATGCAAAATTTACACACCGGGGCAGTGTGGCCCTGTTGTCTGCCATTGTCTGCCATCTCCAGGGTTAGGGCTCCCATCCTGCCTTTCCTGTGTCTGTGGAGTTTTCATGTTTGGGTGCATTTGTGTCTCTAAGTCGCCTACATTGTGTGATTGTGTGTCTTGAGATCAACTGCCATGTAATTCAGGGTGTCTCTTGCCCTGGGCTTTTTGGAATAGGTTTGTGGCCTGTTACCAAATAAACAGTCATGGAAGATAGATGGATGTCTGTGTGCAATACACAAGTATGTCACGTTTTCTAGTCATAAATCAAGGATTCTCCACCTTTTATTCCAGATTAAGCCCTCTTTTGGTTTTAATTGTGACGACCTCAATAATACAGCCTATTATGTAATATTTTCACTGCAATCTCCACAATGCAACTTTGGAGCCCTTCACTGATTTCTTTAGATAAATCATATACATATTTCTTTGTAAATTTCTACATGACTGTAGGATCTGGGCACTTTCTGCTCCAGTACGGGGTAGCGGAAGACTCAATTTTCCAAAGTGACGGTTTGAAGTTCTCTTCAACATGGAATTTGTTCTAGTATTTCGTTTTCAATGTTGAAAAACCTAGCTTCACTCAGATATGTATCAGTTGGTATAGTTGTACTGAAAAGTTTTGACTGAAGAGCTGAGGCTTCAAAGCCCAAGGTGGGTGGGATTGTTCTGCACTGTCAGTCATTGCCTGGATAAATCCAACGGGAGCCGGTGGGAAGTATGTTAAAGCAGCCGGTGATTGATAGCACACAATAATCCTGGACGCAGTGGGCTTGCAGCCTCATTTCTCCCACCTCTCCTTGCATGAAACAGTAAAAAGTCACAGGATGTGGGACTTTACAAGGTCCGACGTCTTGTTTCGGTCTGTCTCCCTGCAGTTCATTGATCTGCTCCTCCATTTCCACAGACAAACTAGTTGAACCCATTGCAGTGGTGAACTGATCAAGAATTCATACATAAGATTCGTAACCTTCATGAAAATGATTCAAGGCCAGTTACATCATCATGACGCTGACATATGTAAGGAAGGCAGCTCTTCCACTGCACTCCTGGGTATTTTGCTGGAAGCTTGTTGACATGACATCCAGAGCCTTGATCAGCAAAAATCCTGAGTTTAAGAACCCGAGGAATTTTCTTCAGCTGCAAGTAAGATCTTTGAATACCCCTTCAGTGTGCTCAGCACATTTAAATGCTCAGAAATGTCAAAGGAGGCGAGCTGACCGTAAGGGATAAGAGAGAAGGTTAGTAATATTGGATTAAAAAAATCTTTCACCTGCTCACACCACTGGATGAGATGGTGTGCGACTCTTCATAAAGAAAGCCTGCTGCTGATTGTCAGATTCCATTTCCGGACACGAGGCTGAAGATGAGCACATATTATGAGGCTGTGATTTGATGAGGCTCACAATCCACCCTGCACGCTGCCCCACATGCCACCTAGCACCCAGCCCTGCTGGCTGACAGGCATCCCCTTGGACGCCTCACACACTGTCCTTTTAGCCATAGGTGACACAGTTCACTTACATCACTGAAACACTCAGTCTGCACATAATTCTTTAGATCCATACTTTCTTCAGGGATGAAACTGCCCAGCAGATCAAATATTGATTTAGCGCCTGTATTATGTTGTAAAATATCCATCCATTTTCTGTACCCACTTGTCCTGCCAGGGCAAAGCAGGGAACAACCCAGAAGGGGGTACCAGCCCATCACAGGGCGCACTCACACATGTACAACTATGGGTGTCTTGGTAACTCCAATTCACCTCAACATCTTTTTGGGATGGAGGGGAACCTGCATACCCAGAGGGAACCCCAGGAACGCGTGGAGAACGTGCAAAACTCCATACACACAGACTGGAACTCTGGTCCCAGAAGTGGCAACAACGTGAAGCACTGCACCACCATGTTGTAAACATCAAGAATATAAATGACTTTTTTCAAGAATAATCTCTTTATATCATAAATTGCACATAAATAACATCCTTTGTCTCTCCATCAATGCCCCCCCCCACACAGTAATTCAACAAACCAGCTTTTCTTTAAAACCTTTGGCTTTTTCTGCCTGTTTCAAGGTCAGATCTCAAAGGTCACTCACTCGGACTTTGTTCTCACCTTATAATATTACAGAGAAAGACAACTTTAAAAAGTTATTTTGTCAGTTCACCTGTATCAGTGCCTAACTACATATCAAGTCACAGTTATTGTTGATTATTTTTCATATATTGTTCTTCAGATATGCTGCTGTTCCTAAGGGAAATTCTCCATCATGTGTTCTTTTTACAAAGAAATACTGCCTATCATTCAAAACTGACTTTACCTGGTAAATCATGGTAAAACATGTTTGTATGAACTATGAATGTGTCATTGACATAACTGCGATTATTATCATTATCAAGCAAAATCTTCAACCTCTTTGAGAAATAATATCTCTTGGTATTCTTCCCACCAGTTATTTTTCTGTAGGTTTAATTCCCAGTTTCCAGACAGTACAAGGTGCAGTAGATTAACTTACTGTCTTGTTCTGCAGAACATTCTGCTCCAAACCCAGTGCTCAAAACACAGCGCATATCCTCGTATGTTTTTACTTTTGATTTGCATTATACAGAACTCTGTCGTACCAAGCAATGTACATTATAAAACTGTAAGGTAATAATGGTGTCTCAAAATTTCATTACTCCGAAAACATTCATTTGTTCGGTTTTTGTAATAGCAGGATATCATCTCTTGAACTGGGTTACAAAAATGCTGAAAGTTGTGACAGCAGGCTTCCATTGAGAAAAATATTACAATGCTAATTTAGACATTTGCAGTCTTTTGATTCTGCTGAATCTCAGAATTTAGAAGGTTAAATAAATTGAATGATGGCCTTGTTGTTCAGCATGGTTATAAAAGTATTACTAACAACTCTGGACAGAGTGTGAACCTGCCAGAGTGCTTGTTTAAAAGGTTACTGTGGATTTACCACCTGATCCTTGATATCACTGGTAGGATGTGAATTTCACGTTGATGATTAGATTGTGGGATTAGACCAGCCTTTGTGAGGGAATTTTCCCAAGATGTCATTATGGGATGTCCTTGGCAGGAGGAAAGAAGCTCCTGCCCACTCCTGTAAGGAGCAGAGCTGTCCGATTCCCTGTCATGCCGCAAAGGAGGTCTCCTGAATCTTGGCGGGTGCAGTGAGGGAGGGGGGGTGCCTGGGGCGGAGTACTCGTGATTTTAATGGGGCTGACTGCAGCTTTCTCTTCAAAGTCTGGTGCTCAGCTTGCAGGACACTATGATGCCCCCAGGGCCAGTGTGCTGGCATCCAGTGTGATCCGAGTCTGACTTTGAGGTGACTTTCTTAGTGGTGAATCAGAGGTCTGACTTACGTAAAACATGAGGAACTCCACTTTTACGTCATATAGCTCTTTTAGCACTATATGTGTGGTATACCAGCATTTCTCCAACCAGCCCTCAGGGACCCCCATACAGTGCACATTTTTGACTCTATCCCAATTTCCTGGGAGCTGGGAGAGAGCAAAAATATGGACCATCTGTGGGTCCTCAAGGACCGGGGTTGATAAACATTGGGATATACAAGGGGAATTCTAGAATTTTCTAAGGGAGGGGCATTAGAGGAGCCATAATTCATAGAGGAGCCAACATTAACAGTATCCAATGATATGTTTTGAACTGGTGAGTGACAGGAGAGGGGGCCTCCCAGGGTTCACTCAGCATTCAGCTGGGCTCAGTGCTCCTGTGCCCCCACTCCTGTCTGTGCCCTTAGATACACAGTGCTGCAATTTAACTGATAAATGCCTCGGTGGACACCAGAATGCAGGATAAAACACAGCGGAAGTGAAAGGGCTGTTGTATCTGTTGAAAAACTGTTGTCAAAACACAATAACACATTTCCAAACGCACGCCTACCCCGTATTCCCAGGGAAGAAGAGGGCAAAGCATTTAGCTGGTTGGCATGTTGAAGTCGGAGGTAATGTTTTGTTTATATTCACACATAAAGACACATGCAGTTAGACACAGTATATAACATATACAAGTGAATCGACACATTGTGCATTATATAATTTAATATACATTCACCTGTCATTAATTGAATAACTTATAGTTACAAATTTACTTGGAACTCAAAAGTAGCCCAGGAAAAAAAAACAGCTAAAATTTAATCCAAATGTTATCTGGAAAACACCAAAGCCCTTTGGAATTCTGACAGAGTGAACTGGCCTGTGTTAGACAGCAGGAAACACGGATGGACTTCAATACATTTTTGATGAATTGTCCAGCTCAGCAGTATTCTGAAGTCTTTGAATAACCGCAGACAAAATCGGACTTTCTCACAAACTGGAATATATGTTGTCGTCTTATTTTATGGACTGTGTAATATTTAAAATGTTATGAGTGGAAAGAGGAGATGATATTAACATAGGAACATTATGGGAATGCGTTCAGAATGTAGGTAGAATGGGAAGCCTCTCACTACCATTGATTGTTGTAGGTTGGTTGTGTTTAAATTTTTTTAGTTTAAACATTATTACAATTGGCAAACTATTTTATATGTTTTTGAGAAGGTAGTGTCATCAGATCGGGGGGGGGGGGTGCAGCGGGGCCT
>JAODKF010000038.1:9444487-9456285 GCA_026779585.1 Mormyrus proboscirostris | reverse complement strand
GCTCTGGCCAAGCCCTCATTAGGGAGGCCGCCGAGGAGCAGTGCTTCATACTTGTACACGTAGGTCTTACTTGTACTAAAATCTGGTGCTGGTAATAGAACAATTCAGTTTTCATTGCAGACATGCAATCATTTAGATATTTCAAATAGTAAATGTTAAAAATCATAATTATTCAATGAGATACTAAGAGATTGTCACATCATACTCACTTATCTGTTGACTTGCTGAAAGGTAAAAAAGATTACAATGTCTTAATTGATAAATACTGACGAAAAATAATTAGGAACATTACAGAGAAAATGCAATAACCTCATATAAAATTGTGCTTTGTAAAGAAATTTCGATAAAAATACTTTAGAAAGACACAAACACTAGGAATGCTGCGTAAAATGTTAAATTGCACACACATAAGTATTCCTATTTGCTTTGTATAGTCGCTGAAAGAATTAATTCAATGTAGAATATTTTGCTTGAAAATGTCCCCATTATGACAAACAAGTAAAGTACTCACCCACAAGGGCTGCAACGAGGGCTAAGATGAGTGCTCTCATGGCTGCTGTGGTGTGACTGGTAGGGCATGCAAGGGACCCTTTTAAAGGGTTTTTGTGGCCACACCCATTACAAATCATGTATTTGATTAAATGTGCCAGATCACATTTTGATGTCACAATGACTTTTGCTAGGATAATGAACTTGCAGTGTATGACGTAAAAAGCTTTAAACAAACAAAATGGACAAAAAATCGATACAAAGTTATCTGTTATCGGTTATCATGGCCATATCCAGGTCAGGTTATCCTGTCAATCTGTATTTTCCCTTGTTAGATAAGAATCAATGTCCAATGTGCAGTGCTTTAAATGCATTTCATTTATTTTGAGAGAGCATTTTTTGTAAGATGAAAGAAATTTGTGCATATTTCAAAAAGCATGTACTTTTTTACATATAAATAAAGCATAAATCTTGAAGAATAGAAAGTTTTATTTTTATTTTATTTTTTAATTTTTAATTTTTATTTGTTTTATACAGATACAGAGACAATTTTTATTTGTTTGTATACAGATACAGATTATTATTGAACCGACAAAATTCTCAGAAAAATGCTAAATTACTTTTTTGTAGAACTGTACAAATCTTTGTATAAGTATGCATTCATAGTTTACACTGTCATTTAATTTCGTTTTTTAAATTAATGGTCAGTTTTCTCAGTTCTCTGTTAAATAACTTGTGTGACTCATAAAAAGTTTTTTTTTTAGAATTTTTTCCGAGGGAATGTGGAGATGATAAACAGAATACAGCATATACGTATCTGCTAAATAAATTGATGCACCTTTTTAAAATAACAAAACAAATGCATTTATCTCTAAAAGAAACTTTTTGAACATCAGGGTTTTGGTCATACGTTTTTTATGTTGAATTTCAAAGTGTTCAGGTCATAGCATATTGCAGATTAAGGAAAAAGATCTTGCATTTCCTAATCCAGAGATATCTGCACACAATTCCTGCTCATTATCTCTGACGATTAAAGGACAAACTATTTCTAGTAGGGTCAAGTACCTTTCTGCGTGATTAAAATGTAAGGATAAAGCATATAACATAACATAATGAAATGCTAGCATTAAATTAAAAAATTAGCTCTACAATACCAAAATATATCACATAGACTTTTGTAGATTTTTTTCCAAATGAACTATTTTTAATTGCTGTGGGGCCTTTAACTGGTTGTATTATGAATGGAAGTTGTTGCTTCACTGCATTGTAGAGTAACACCAGAAGTTAATCAGCAGGTGGCATAAAATATTAATGGGTACATCTTAGCTCCTAAGTACAGTATTTCTTCTATGCTGTTTTAACTGGTAATACAGATGCTACTCTACTAACGAATTTTCGACTTATGAACTTTCAGACATACAAACAAAGACGACTGTAAGTCCAAATTGTGTTTGTTGGGCTCCCGTTTCCGGTCTGCAACATCAATTTTTTTTTTCTGTGCGCCAATTCCGCATAGAACGATTTATGGCCGCTACTCCCTCCATGCAACAGCGTAGCATGCAAACTCCCAGCATCCTTGTTCTTTGTACTTGCGTATACCCTTAAAATGATGTTGAATAACATCTTATGAACATTTCAAGTTACAGCCGTTAGGAACGTAACTCGTTCGTAAGTAAAGGAGCTTCTGTATAGCAAACACACTGAACATTCCCATGCTGTTGCACTAGCACTTACATTATGGGGCTGCCCACATTGAATTTCATAGAGTGATTTATAAGTAGCATAGAGGTAAAGGCTTAGGAACCTACATTTTTTTATCTCGTGGTACAACAGACATGCAACTTCCTACATTAAAATAATTCTAAAAAATTAATTTGCTCTTTTATCTCTGGAACACATACATATATTTAGCAGACACTACTATTGAAAGTGGGGAAAATAATACCGTACATAATAATAGAATTATCTATTCTAAATATGTAAGAAAATGTTCATTTAATTCTCTCAGATAAGAAAATATTGTTAGAATATTGCATTAACCCTGTTGGTTAAGAGTAATTCATGCAGTATTATGAATTAACAGCAAGTGCTAATTTGACTTTAAAATGAATGTGATGGGCTTGTAATGCTCTTGCTTTTGATAACCACTAATTCTTTAAATCATATTAAATCTCGATCGGGTATCAACAGCAAAGTAAATTGCAAATAACCAAGAAACTAATCTATTCATAGATGCATGAAGAAATGTGTAATTTTTATACAGTAATATAGAGAAATGAGGTACATTTTCCATTCCAATAGAAATAGAAGAACTAACATGCAGTTCAGATGATTAGTTCAATAATGATACATTGTTTGAAATAGATATGTTACATGTTTTGCAATTTAACATCCCACAAGTGACTCTTAAAACACAGCATTGACACCAGATTGTTAGTTCCATGTCTGTAAGCACAGCACATGCAGTAATTTGAATGAGCACCATGTGGCACTATTCTCCTCTCTTTCAGATGAATCTGAAACTGTAATACACATTTGCTGCATTCATTTTCCTACATTCATTTGCTCAGTGGCAGGTGAACGAGAGTCTGCAGTCACTCTCTCGGGTCTCTTGTTCAGAACGAGAATTGTATTTTTGAAATGCAACAATGCAACCTTTTCATGATTTAGAATGATTTTAACCAATGTTTGTTCAGTGTTTAGACTCATTAGCTGACTATGTGATGAGCTGTTAGGTTTGTGCTTTTTTTTCTCACATGACTTAAAGGTGTTATTTAGCTTAATCCTTAGCACTATTTAGCCTCAATAAAAGGCAATTTTTTTAACAAATCAGAACACAAGTGTTTCACATCCCTGCAAATGGGAAGTGTGACTGACCGAGTTAGTGAAAAAATCTTTTACGTGAACTGAATAAAAAAGAGCAATTTCAGCCATCCTATTTCTAATTTTTTTTTCTTGTAAAATTAATTATTATGTAATAATTATTGGAACTTTTAGTCATTTGGCTGAGCTTTCTGTACATATTAGAATTTGAACTAAAATTAAAATATGTACAAATATATTCAGGTGAATAAAATTTATTTATTTTATAATTTTATTTTTAACTTTTTGGTTAGCTTAGGGACCAGTAAAAAATGTTCTTTTTTTTCCAAATCTTGTTGGCATACATCCCGCTAATTGAGTAGAAATCCAACCAGGGTTTCTTTTATGATTTTATCACTACTCAATAAAGCCATATCACCATCTACCAATAATTGACATTTTTCAAAACATGGTAACAAGGGTAAATTAACAGAAATAGGAAAAATCAAAACCAGCAAGTTCAAACTGGAGCACATGTTCCTTACCCTTTAAGCCACATTGGCTTTTTTTTTATCTAGGGATTCTGCAAAACTTTGGGGGAGAATGTGATTCCACTGGGAGTCTGCACGAAGCTAGGGAGCACATCGGTCTGATGTAACAATACCTTGATCACAAGTGAGATAATTGCTGTCTTCACCATTTGTGTCACTTTGTACACCACCCCTCTACTGGGACTACCTTTACTCCTACACTACAAACATCAGCTCACAGAGTCACAGTTGTTGTCTACGAAGATTTTTCTTCCTCTCCACCTTTCTTTCACTGACTGGGTAAAAGATACACTTAATGTTATATATGTTTATAACATTTGCTGCAATTGCATTTTTCCCCTCAGTCAGACAAACATTTTCCCAGTCAAAGTGTCAGAATCTGTCCCTGTCAGTCCCATCATGTCCCTGTTTGACCAGCAGATGTCGCTGGTCAAAATATGTCCCATATTTTCCCACTATGTTTAACTGTCTCCTGCCCTAATGTGTAAGTCACACTCACCCGCCTCTTGTTGACCTATTCTGTGTATATCTATGTTTGCCCTAACCATGTTCCTCAGTCTGATCATTGTAACAGTTGTAGATGTGAATGCCAGTGGTATCTTAGTCTCTCCTTGCTGTTCTTCCCAATCCCCTATTTTGTCCCCTTATAGTCTTTTTATTTCTGTTTAGTTGCATTCTTTGTGCATAAATAAAGCACCTCTGTTTCCCTATGACTGCATTCGGAATGATCCTCCTTTAAGCCATGACAAAGAAATCATTTTTCCAATCAACAGTCTTGGTTGTAGTGTTAGCGGTCATCAATGTTGAGGTGTTTAAGTAGTTAAAAAAATAATGCTAATCAAACACAGCACATACTTCTGCAAGTGTGTCTGTAATTTCCTTATATTTAAGGTCTTGTTTTATTTTGCTTCATACCATTTGTTTCTCTTCTTATCTCCAATATCCCCTGAGTTTGTGGTCATGAATGCTGAGAAACAGAGGATTTCTCATACAAACCACACTCGTCATACTCATGCACTTAATTGCGCGCAAGCATGCAAGTTTAAACAAAGCCTTGTATGTGTTGCAAAACAACAGCTATTAGTCAGAGGGCCCTGGATAGGGGCACCTGACTGAGGGTCACAGCAACAGATTCCTGCAGCAGGAAAAAAAATGGAACAGATGAAGAGTGAAAGGCAGAAGGCTCAGCTTTTAAGAACTACAGGCTACAGTCAAGAAGTGCTAGATAGAACGTACACCAAAATGGCAGTCCGGAAAGGCTAACAAGGAAGCGGAAGCTCAGGGCCTTTTACTGTATATTTAACATCTGCATTCATCCAGCGTTGTCAAAGAATGCCCCCGGGTTTACAGAGATACAGAGACAATGTTAAGCTTCATGTTTGAGGGATTTTTTGTGACAAGCCATCATTAGTCATTCAACAGACACTTTCATCCAAAGTGACATTCCATTGAAAAAGCAAGGTCAGTAAGTCCCCAGAGCAATCGGAAGTTAGGGGCTTTGCTCAAGGAGCCAACATTAAAATCACTCAACCCAACCACAGGATCACAGCCGATCACAGGCCCAAGTCACAGTGCCAGACACCATCCCTCATGCCATCAGCCACTCTACCGAAATGCATGGTGGTAAGGAAGTTATAAATTAACCCTCCAGCTATACTTCTAAGACTAAAGCACACAAAAGAACATCTTTCAATGATATCCAGTTGTTTGCTTATGTCATGTCAAGTGGCTGAATGTCACAATGACATTTTTCTGGGTTAACATAACCAGCACACCTCCGTCCTCGTGTCCTCGTGTACATTTACATAAGGGCTTCACTTGGGCACAATGTTGCTTTTGCAGGCGACGTGCAAAGCATTTTTTTAAATAATTAAAAGGAATTGAAATTAAAAGGAGAAGCACAGCAAAGGGCTTCTAATAAAATGCAACTTAGAAAAGATACTGAAAAAAAAGCTTATAGAGAACTATGCATAATGCATTGCAATAGTAAAAAATGTGTGTGTGTGTGTGTCTCGGTATATATATATGAAAGTTGAGTGTGATTTTGTCACATTGCATGAAGTTCATATTGCGATGTTAGCCACTGTTTTTCACTGGTAGCACCATTTTCAGTGGGGAGAGGCCCAGTGACTTGTCACGGAAGGTGGGCGATTCCTGGGGCTCCATCACCGCTGTCAGTAGGTCGCAGAGTGTGTGCAAATCTTACTGCCACCCCCTCAGTTTTACCACCAGCCACATTAGATGGGATGCCTGTTGTTTGATTTACTATGCTGCCCTGCTTTTCGTGAAGTGAATTTGGTTCAAAATATTAAAAAAAAAAGTGCTGTGACTTAATGACCAAGGAGAAATATAGGTGCTGGAGCTAAACTAGTTGAGAGCCACCGATGTAAGCCGATATGATAAGCCACAGGTAAACAAGTGGAACCATGTGATGGTTTCAGTACTTAAACAGTGTCCCAAGACTCATGGCTTGCATTTCAGCAATTCACTATGCACACATTTCTGCTCTCCCTATGTGTGGTCTTGGCTGGTAAGCTGTTTTCACAATGCTCGGTCAGTACCTCAGTAAATAATTCTGAATTGAATAATGTTTCAAATTCTTGTTCAATTTCAGCTTGTCAGAGTATCAATTATGGTAAGTCATTATAAGATAATAATATTTTTTATATACTAATATCTGCAGGAAGGTGATAAGAATTCTGCATGTATAGCTTTATAGATGATTGTATAGATGAACTATAAAGTGTTATATTACTAGGTAATACAGATTTCAATATATTTCAGTACCGGACTTAAATCCAAAAAAGGCCTATGAGTACAAATATGTAGGGGTGATGACTATTGGACGTGATAGGCCAGATCTGGCCAAATCAGGCGTGAGAATTCAGTGCTCACTTAAAATCACCGGCGTATCGGATCAGACTTTCCTTCTTCAGGTATGAGCTCATCTGTTATGAAGTTAAATATGTAAACATAGAAAAAGAGTGTAAACTTTGTGTACTACTCAATTGTCTCAGAAATGATTCAATATTTTTGTACAAGAGCTTTGTATAAAAACTGGTAAAAATAAATAAAATGAAAATAAGAAGTACATGCAAATAAATGACTGAATACCGATAAATTGACAGCTATTAATTTACTAATAATAAAAAACTATCACTTAACACAATATGAAGCACTATGAAGAAATCAACAAAAAATGCGTTGGCTGTTTTATTAAATTGGTTTATGTACATTCTGTTGTTTTGACATGCTTAATAATAATTTTGCTGATAATAGATTAACGATCTGACCTTCGATGAATTCAATGGCATCCCTGGAAAAAGTTCATTCGTCACCTCTCCGAAGCTGACCCAAAGGATTGCAGCAGAGTTGACCCAGCCTGTTATGTTTGAATATGTCAGAGGTCAGGTTGGGGATCTACAGGCTCCAGTGGAAGTTTCACACTCAGTGCTGAACATAGTAAGAGGAATTCTTGGATTTCTACAAGTTACGGTGAAGACCACACAGAACATTTATGAATTGGAGGAGGTACGTCTCCATATTATTTACTTAAATCCAAAAAAGCTAATGTAGACCTACCGTAACTGTGAGCGGTATTTTATTAAACATCAAATCATAAAAAAATTCTTCAAATGAAATTCACTGAAGGATAAGGCATGTTTATATTGAACTGAAACAGAGATTTGCTTATACATTTTAATGATGATATCTGTAGCGACTGCTAGCTAGAAATAATTTCTTACATTTTTGTTACAGCTTGGGATCCACGGTCTTTGCCAGAGTAACTATGCCATTGAGGAAGACTTAAACTCTAAGGAGTTGCATGTCACTCGGATAGTTGATATCAAAAACTGCAGAGAAAAGGCAGTAGTATACAAAGGAATGGCACTAGCACTTGAAAATAATGATTGTAAAGAGGTATGTTATATTTTACTTCCAAGGTTGCAAGGAAATCAATTTTGAAGGTAATTTTTTTCAGAATGCTTCTGAATAGGTACATATACATATTTTAAATATTCTTTTCTTTCTCAGAGAGGTGATAACATTGTAGAAATTGTTAAATACAAGTACAATGTCAGACCTACTGAAGATGGTGGCCTTATTACAAAGGTCTATGCTGAGGAAAATCAGCTGTTCTCCCCATTTAATGTAAAGGGAGGTAATTCAAAATTACTGGCAACGTAAGGAAACCGTCGTTATATCATTTATGCATCATTAGAATAAATGAATCACATTCTGTGTTTAACATATATATTTTTTCCATTTAGAAAAGAGGTGTTTTTGATTGGTGTGACGGACGGTGCGGGTAATGTAACTGCAAGTCCAATGCAAAATAGAGGGAATCAAATATACAAATTTGGAACTGAACTGAATCAAATTCCACTTCAGCTAAACAAAAATACTGATCCAATGCCTAAGGTAAGCTTAACGGTCTGTTAGACCATGACCATATGATCACTGATGCGGTAAAGTAATACTTTTGTATATTGTTTGTGTATAATATATTTGTATGTTCTGTAGATTTTAGAATTAATCGAACACATCGTAGCGGCTAACATTAAACAAGTTGACAACTCCACAACTGCAGATATTCTCCAACTATATCAACTTCTTCGCTTGGTAACTCTTGATAATATGGAAACTCTATGGAATAAATATTTGGGAAATTCTGAGCACAGGTATCTTCACGTCTTTACGTCTGGTTCTTATTACATTGATAAAGTTGCATGCAACCCAGTGCGATTAAGAAATAATACATAAACGGTACATATTCTTAAGCCATGTTCAGAATGTAGTATAACAGGTTATTGGCGATCATACGGCTTCTGTTTATGACTAAGTAAATGCCTGCCTCATCATATAAAATGTAGGATGTGTACATATATATAATACCAGTTGATGAAATTACCTTTTTTCATAATGTTATTTTACTTTTTCAATGTATGCTAGAAAATGAGAAAAAAGCATTTACCATATGCGAAAGAAATTATATGAAATATTAAAGCAAGGTTCAAGAAAACTGAAATTGCCTAAATCTCTACCTTTGGAATCTCTCAAAACAAGAGGCATTCAACATTTGCCTTGATATCAGCTCCACAAACATAAATCTTGCCCAGTTTTATTGTATACGGGATTATTAATTTATTGAACAAAGAGGGCTGCCCAATCGGCCAAAATCTTGTACAATATTCTCATCACATAATCTCACGTAATTTTTTTCCTGTTTTTTTGTAAAGGACAAATTAAACTAAAAGCCCCCTCACTATGTGTTCTTACAGGAGGTGGCTGCTGGATGTCATAGCCGAAGTTTCAGATGCCAGGGTCATCAGATTCCTTATGAACAGATTTCAAAGGGGGGATCTTTCAGTAAACGAGGCTACACAGGCAGTTCTGCTGACCTTCAACCATTTAGAAGCAAATTCTGAAACTGTAGAAATGTGTAAGGTAACAAAGCAGTGTACCTTTCGTGAGAATAATGTTTTTATCATAAAGTTTTCATTTATTAATAATCAATGTATTATAAATGTTTATTATTAATGTTCTTGATGTTATTTACATTTACACAGTGTCAGATTGCCCAAATCCTCCTCCCCATTTTTTTTTTTGTTAGGAATTTCTCATAATGCCATTCAGTAGATCCAGTGACTTGCTGTGGAGCACTGTACTTCTGTCTTATGGATCTGTAGTCTACAGGTATTGTGGTACCATTGACCCCTGCCCAGTGATGGCTGTGCAGGTAAATACCATTAAGAAACAATTTAAGTATTGTTCTACTCAAACACTTGGGGATGGGCTTTTTGAGTGCAATCAATTATGATTTGATCTCACGTTTCACAGCCACTACTGGACCTGGCCATGGATAGCCTTTCTCGAAGTGACGAGGCAGATTTGATTCGATCCTTAAAGGCGATAGGAAATGCAGGCCATCTCTCCAGCATCAAAACTATCATGAAGTTCCTCCCTGGCGTCTCTCCGACAGTCGTGTCTGTTTCCACTCGGGTCCAGAGAGCAGCTGTGCAAGCCCTCAGACACTTAGCTGTCAGAGACGTGCATCGCGTGAGCCATCCCAAAAAAGTTCAAAATGTTTTCTGCGTCTCCTGTCATTTAATTAAGAAACATTCTATTTTAACATTATTTGGTAATTTCGCCGAGACTTTTATCCAAGCAAACTATTTGGTTGAAAATTTATTGAAACGACTCACGTTAAGTACCAAGCCACAGCAATGAACTTTCATCTTTATATTTCCAATTTAATATTAAATGATCCTGCTACAATTTACCGTTTAAGGTGGTCTTCATTGTTTACACACCAATAGTATATGTCAACCACTAATCGAACATTTACGTGAATTAAGGTCTGATATTTATAAGCAATACATGGTCATAGTTTAATATATTCGTTAAACTGCTGCATTTTTAGTGTATCTGTTTTGTTTATACGATGTTTAAACTCAATTTTGTGTTACTGCAGGTACAGGAAATCACATTAAACCTGTTTATGCAGAGGAACCTCAGCTCCGAGGTGCGAATGCAGGCCTGTCTGATCCTGTTTGACACAAAGCCACCTTTAGCCTTAGTGTCAATGATTGCATCATTCTTGCTGGAAGAAAGCAATCTGCAAGTAGCCAGTTTCTCTTATTCTCTGATTCGTGGCCTTGCAAGATCCCAAACTCCTGACAACTGCATTCTGTGAGTGTTCTGTAGGTGCCCATATCTTAATAATATTTAGATTTAGTCCAGTGCCAATACATAAATGTACCTTTATGTGTCTGTATTTTTTTGTAACAGATCCAGAGCCTGCAATGTAGCCATTAAGATTCTTAAACCCAAATTGGGCCACCTTAGTTACCACTACAGCAAGGCCCTACACTTTGATTGGTTTAATGGTACGTTCAAATAGTCTCTTAAATAAGTCATATGATTTTACCCCTTTGAGATGTTTTTTGTTATGCTTTAAGTTTCATTTTGAAGGTTAAACAATGGCAAGCTAATTATTCTACAGTATTATGTTTTTTTTGTTATTTTCAGATGACTTTTTAATTGGCAAATCGTCTGATATCTATATTTTCAAAAATGTGAATAGCTACTTTCCATCAACGGTTATATCAAAATGGAAAGGCTACTTTATTGGAAGAATACTAGAGACCATAGAGGTACCTGCAGTTTTGGTGTATCTTGCATTGCTGTTTTTCATTTTGCTATATATATATATGTCATGTCAATTTTAACACCCACAAACACTACATATTTATTTCTGTAGTATCACAATATATTGTTATGCAACATATTTTATTTGTGTACTGTATACTTTTTTAATTAGTATGCACTATATTTACTTTGTGCAGTGCCTTTTAGCTTGTCTGTGTGGCACTATATGTATATGTGTCTGTGTACTGTGTTCTTCCTGTTGTATGTCAATAAAGTGCATCCTAATTTTAATCTTACTTACAGTTTGGTATCCATACAGCAGGAATCCAGGAAATGTTCAGGAAAACTGCCTCCATCTTAAGTGAAAAACAAAACATGAATCTTATGGAAGCCATATTAAAAATGGTAAGACGGGTTATGTGCGGTGCTAGCATATAGCATCCACTCAAATAATTAAATTAAATATTTTTTTAGGTTAGAGTGCAAGGAAATTAACAATGTTTTTATCAGCTGTCAGAATGGCAGTCATTACCGGAGAAACAACCGCTAATATCTGCATTTGCGAGGCTTTTTGGACAAGAAGTATTCCATGCTGATTTGAACAAAGATGTGATTCAAAGTGTCATTCAGGTATGTGCATCAATCTTGCTCTTTTGTACAGCTTCATTTTCAAATCACGCTACATTTAATAAATAAAGTGCCATTTTTATCAGCATTTGTGTCAGACGTGTTTGAAAGACATGATAATTTATTTTATTATTTTGTTTTACATCTACAGGCACTTAGTCCTGAAGCAGGAAAAGA
>JAODKF010000038.1:9421775-9444387 GCA_026779585.1 Mormyrus proboscirostris | reverse complement strand
GTGTTTGAAAGACATGATAATTTATTTTATTATTTTGTTTTACATCTACAGGCACTTAGTCCTGAAGCAGGAAAAGAGAGTCCAGTTTGGAATATGATAGAAAATATTCAGAATGGGATAGCATGGCACTGGACAAAGCCATATCTAATATTTGAGACCCGGTACATACGAGCCACAATGATTGGCCTTCCCACTGAGATTACCAAATACTACCTTTCTGTAACAGGCTCCACAGTAAATGGTAAATACACTCTACCTGTAACATAATGTATCATTGGGTATTTATGGACTTCAAATAAAGAAGCACACTCTTTGTTCTCTTCTCCAGCTAAATCTACAATCAGTCCCCCACCTACAGATAATCTGGGTCAGCTACTGAATGCTGACATTTTATTTGAAACTGATGGAAATGTACGGTAATGTATCAGAACAAAAATATTACAATTATATTGTAAATGCTAGTATTAAACCAAATATTTTGCATTTTTATGCATGCTCTGTATTTTCTTGCAGTTCTGCAAAAGACCTTTTTGTTTTTCATGGAATAAACACTGATGTTGTTCAGTCTGGTGCGGAATTAATTAGTAAATGCCTTTTAAATATTCCATGGAAATTTTCTATAAAAATGAATGTAAAATCAATGAAATTCCAACTGGAGACCCCTCCCTGGAAAACACGGACAGAGATTTTGTCTCTCAAGTATGTTTTTTTGTCTATATATGCATATTATACATTTATCATTATATGTACATTCAGATGCAGTTTATTAAGTACACCGGATTGGAAATGCAAACATCTAGGTGCATGTAGGTGCAACTAAAAACATATAGCTATATGTGGTGGTCCCAGCATCTGAGAAACAGCAATCCTCCTGGGGTTTGAACAAACTGCAGTTTCTAGAGTTTGCAGAGAATGGTATGATAAACAACAAACACCCAGTCAGAGGAAGGTCATATTTGTTGAAGCTAACAGGCAAACCACTGGGGCAAAAATAACAGCTCAGTATAACAGCGAGGTTTGGAATCACTTCTGAAATATCTTAAACCCTTAAAGCAGTTCAGGAGGCAAGTGTGGGTCCTATCCAACAGCTAAACGTACCTAATAAAGTGGCCAGGGAGTGTGCATCTAATTCAAACAGTGATGTATAATAATTCAGATTCAAAAAACTGGTTGGTAATAGAAGAATAATTCTGTAAATGCTTGCAGTTACAATGTCTATGCAGTCTCGAGAAACATTGAAGATCCAGCGGAGGCTAAAATGACTCCAATGATGGGAGAGTCTGGCCAAGAGCAGGTGTGTCCCTCGTGATAAAAAAAAGAAAGAAAACCTTTGGGCAAAAAAAAATACATGTGGGCGTGTGTATTTGTATGTTATCCTTTATCCAACAGACAGAGAGCGGGTCCGAGGTAGACCATCTTCAAACAAAGATTTGTGCAAAAGCAACCATTTATGCCACAGCAATGTGTATGGAAATGGAAGCAGAAAGAGCACATTACCTCAGCGAATATCCTCTTTATTATGTCTTAGGATACACGCGGTGCGCATTTACACTCGAGCCTGGTAAAGAAATATTTCATTTAAACACCTTTTAAAGTTAATGGAAAAAATGTATTCCATTCTTACTGAAAATCATTTTAAATATATCAATTCATTAAGAAAGTTAGAACTAATTGTCAGGTTCCAGAGGAGTTTTTAACTTAATGACATTATCGTGTTTTCTTTTACCTGTCTTTCATGTTTTTTTTTTTTTTTTTTTTTTTTTTTTTACAGTTGAGAGAAATAAACCGATTGACAGAATACAAATAGAAATAAACAATGAGGCAAACAAAAACACGGAAAGTGCCAGTCAATCAATGAAAATTTTCCTCAGTCAGCAAATGTCCAAGGTACAATATATTAAATTTTCAGATTAATATTAATTTGACGTATTGCATAATGTTTTAAAATGTAACTCAGAATGTAATCATTATTGCTGTCCTGCTTTACCTCCAGTCCCTGGGCTCCATACCAGATCCTCTTTTGACTATGACAGCTTTGGCAGTCAGTGGTAACGACAAACCTGAAGGTTATGAAACGACAGTTTATTTGACTGAGGCTGCTGAGAAGGATGAAATTCAGCTCTTAGTTTCACAAATTGGAGAAGAAGCCAACTGGAGATTGTGTGTAGATGCAGATGTTGATAGAATTAATAACAGATCAAAGGTACTCATGTTAATTCCTTGTTTAAAATCATAACGTGTTTGATTCCATATTAATTATATCCCTGTTGCTGTCATCAGGGACATTTTGCAACCATAATTCCATTACTATAGAATGATTACATGATCTTTACGCTCTCTCTTTCATATTTATATATTATATACATATATATATGTGTGTGTGTCTGTGTATTTATACATTCCAGATACAATTACAATGGGGTGCAGAGTGTCAGACATACAAAATCAATGTAGCAGCTGAAACATCACACTTGCCTGGATCAAATCCATCCGTGAATGCCATGGTGAACTGGGAGGATGTGCCGGAGTACATGCAAGAATTTGGAAAACGGTACATAATGATTGACATTGCACTATTGTGCTTAAACTAAAAAGAACATCAACTAAAGACAGCTTTTTAATCTGTATGACTAGTCTATACAATTTATCCTGCTGGTCATTCTTATCAGAAGCCAAGAGACAACGGAGATACATAGCAAATCACCTCTGATTAGGCAAAAATATAGTTTTACAGTATACCCTAGTTTTATATAGAATTATGTAACATATGTGTATTGCTTGTCTTATCTTCTTAAGAGTTGGAGAATACATTCCAGGCGTGGCCTTACTTCGTGGATTTTCTCAGACACCTGAAAAAAATCAAGAAAAGCAAATTTCCTCATTGGTGACTTTGGCAACTTCAGAGAGCATTGACATAAGGATAGAGATTCCAGAGGTGGGATAGACATTTGTTGAATTATTTTTTTCCCTCTTTCGCTGACAATGTAAAAGCAATTCCCAATACATTGTTAGTTCCTTAATACATTTGTGTTTTTTTAACAGCTTACAGTTTATCAAAAGGAAATTCCACTTCCTTTTCAATTATTTCCCTTTGAGAGCAATCAGCAAAATGAGGGACCAAGCATTTCCTCGTCAGTCCGTCTTCTCGAGATACAACGTGAGTTTGCAGTGCAGCTGCACGTTCAAATTCGTTATGCGTAGTTTAAGCAAAATAAGTAAAATCTGATAAAGCAGGAAACATCTGGGAATGCAAAAATACAAATGTATTTTTGCATTTTACAGGTATCTGCACAATATCTGGGAAGCACTTCAGGACCTTTAACAACATCAGATTCACCGAAGCTATGCCGAAAGACTGCTACCTTGTTTTAGCCAAGGACTGCACTACAGAAGAAAAGTTTCAGGTTTTAGTGAAAGAGCATTTGAATGGAAGAAAGGAAGTGTCTCTCAAAACACCAGTGGGGTGAGAACCATTTACCAGATCACATATGTAGCAGACCAATTCATTTCAACACAATTCTCTTATTTTAATATTATGTTCATAGCAGTATCTGAATTGTTCATAACATATCGATATATTTATTTACAGGTCCATCAACATGAATCATTTCAGGTCGGGCATTCAGTTAAAAATGAATGATTTCAACATCTTGCTGTCTACCTTGCCAATAACAGACACATCAGGTAATTTTCACCATAAAAATTAGCTATATTAGTACTCCTTATATATTTCCGTGACGGTGTATTAGATATTTGTGTTTTCTATATACAGGGACCTTAGCTTGATCCATTTGTATATACTACCAGGTTTAAGAGGCATATAATTGTGTAGAAATGCGTATTTATGCTGAATAGGACTGCCTACCTCAGTACATTTAAGATGCATCCGTGATCAAAGACAGGTATTTTTAGTTAAAGAAGAGAAAAAAAGATCTCTTTGATCTTTCTCAGCCTTTCAGATCATGTTGTTTTCTGTAGATTTAGAGCATTTCTTTACCCTTTAAAAAATGCAGGCATGCCGATTGCAGCTTTTTGTCCTGCCATGCATAAGTGCTGCAATGGTGCTATTACAAGCTGCACTCTATAATAGATTAAAATTTGTTGAGAACCTATGCATTACATTTTTATATGTCTTGCATATTTAAAAAAGTTTAAACATTTTCATTATTTTTATAATATGCTATATGTAATTGTCTAGTTTTAATTTTTGTTAAATTTTGCCATCAAAGTACAAATTAAAACTTTTGAAACTGTAATTCATCCAACTTCTTGCTGCCTATTTTTATCTGGCTCGTAGGAAAACTTTGCAGTCTGATTTTAATATTATTACCCTTTAAAACAGGACAATTACTGATAAAATTTGAGAATGGGATCGTAATCCAAGCACCAACGCTAGGACTCAATAGTTTATATTACAATGGACACACTATAAAGGTAAGATATTTCACAAGCATATAGCAAATGATCAGTGTATTTCCTGCAATAAATGGTTACTGTTTGAATTGGAATGCAATTTCCTGTTCTTAAATTAGGTTGAGATTGAATCTGGGATGAAAAGGACAACATGCGGCTTATGTGCTCAAGCAGATGGAGAGACCGAAGCTGTATTCAGAAAACCTAAATCACAGATGGCAAGAAAGACATTCAGCCTCCTCACCTCATGGATGCTAGACGGAACAGACTGCTCAGACAGTATGATTCTCTATATGTCATCCCTTTAAAAGAAAGTCAGTTTATTGGATTGAATGATTAATTGTCATTGTAGACACACCACAGCACAACAACGAAATGTGTTCACTGCATTTAACCCATATGCGCCAATGTGACATAGCAGGGGGCAACTAATTCAGTGCCCTGGGAACAGTACCTTGCTCAGGGTACCTCAGTGGTGCCTTGCTGGTTGGGGATTCAAACCCACAACCTTTCAATTACAAGTGCACTTCCCTATCCAGCAAGGCACCACTGCCCACTTATTACAACATGATTATAAATTAATCTAATTTAATCTAAAATGTCATTAATTGATTTTTTTCTTTACTTTATTTAGTGCAACTGTCTACTATAGTAGGTGGTATACAAGGTATTAACTATCATCTACTGTTTTTGTGATTGTGACAAAACTTTATATGTTATACAGTACTGTGCAAGAGCCCTAGGCAGTCAAAACAAAAGCTGAAAGTTCATTATCTGGATAGTAAGTGTATATTTGCTCAGAACAAAAACACATTTTGACAGCATGTATGCAAATTAAGAGTAACAACTAAGAGTAAAAAACTAACTGGAATTTCTTCTGTTCTCCAAAAAGTTGCTGATATCTTGCTGGATGGCTAGATGAACACCGCTTCAGTTCCAAAACCTCTGCTCAGAGGCACCTTTGTCATTCCATGTATTTGTTAAATTTCACCACCAACTTATTTATTGAATTTTTAGGTTTCTAAAAGTCAGTGAGGTATTGATTAGCCATATGAGGTGTGCTAGCTGGGTGGTTGTTGCAAATACTGCGGTGATTATAGGAGAGGTTTGAAATGGTTAAGCTAACGCACTTTTAAAGACGTAATATAATAGTTTTACACAATCTTGAAGGTCACTTAAACATCATTTCCTTTGACAAGACTTTTACACAGTACTGTATCTGAGTGAATCCCAATTGGTCATGCATTTGACTGAGGGCAGATAGCAAAGGCTTCAGTTGGGATGAGCCTCATGTGTTGAAATGGTTGTGAAGGTATTTTTATTCCAGCCTGCAGTCTAGAACGTCAACACCTAGAGATGAAGCTGGAGACGAAGTCAAAGTGCTACTCAGTGGAACCGGTGCTACGCTGCAGAGAAGGCTGCTCTCCCAGAGGCACTGTACCACAGTCTGTTGGTTTTACCTGTGTCCCCACTGGTAAGTTTCCAGTAATGTGATAATTTTCTGGAGCATATATCATATGGACAAAATATTGGGACACCTCAGCATTACATCTACAGGAACTTTTATGAATGCCTTTCTAAATCCATAGGCATCAATATGAACAGCTGCCTCTCTTCTGGGAAGGCTTTCCGCAAGAGTTTGGAATGTGTCTGTGGAAATTTTTGCCCATTTATCCAGAAGAGCATTTGTGAGGTCAGGCACTGATAATGGATGTGAAGGCTTGGCTCACAATCTCTTCCCAAAGGTGTTAAATGGAATTGAGTTTAGTGCTCTTTGCGGGCCAATCAAGTTCTTGCACACCAAACTCACCCAACCATGTCTTTATGGACCTTGCTTTATGCACTGGGACGCAGTCATGCTGGAACAGAAAAGGGCCTTCCCCCAGCTGTTCCCACAAAGTTGGAAGCAAAGAATTGTTCAAAATGTCTTTGGTATGCTGAAGGGGAAAACTAAGGGATCTAGGGGAAAACTAAGGGATCTAGCCCAACCCCTGGAAAACAACTCCACACCATTATTCCTCATCCATCAAACTTTACAGTTGGCACAATGCAGACAGACAGGTAACGCTCTCCTGGCAGCTGCCAAACCCAGACTCATCCATCAGACTGTCAGAGAGAGAAGTGTGAATCGTCACTCCACAAAACATGTTTCCACTGCTCCAAAGTCCAGTGGCAACATGCTTTTTGCAATACTCAATGATCCTACTCTGTTACTTTGAGTGGTCTACCACTTCGGGGCTGAGTTTCTATTGTTCCAAAACACTTTCACTTAGCAATAATACCATTTACAGTTGACTGTGAAGTACCTAGCAGGGAAGAAATTTCACAAACTGACAAACAGAATGACCCATTCTTTCACAAATGTTTGTAAGCCTGACTGCATGCCTAGGTGTGGCAATGGGTCTGAAAGAAACACCTGAATTCAATGATTAAGAGGTATGTCCCAATATTTTTGTCCATATAGTGTAACTCAGAAGTACGCTTTTTGATTATACTATATTTTAATCTATTTCTTTTTAGTCAAAAAAGTCTAGTCTTTTTCTAAGATACTTATCTAGTTAGCAAGTCTTGGAATTAGTTATGGATTATGTAACATTGTACAATATATTTATAAATGATATTCTGAAGCTTTCTGAAATGTTCCCATGGACAACTGTTGATTTGTCGGCTTGTTAATTGCCTATTTCAGATACTGCCGTGACTTTTGATCCTCCATCATCAAGATCATACGATGCAAACAGTGCATATGTGGAGGAAACAGTGGATGCACACATATCTTGCTTTTGCAAAGCGAATGGCTGCTTAGCTGCTTGAGTGTGTTTTCTTTTTGGCAATAAGAATATTGAGGTTCATAATAAAGTGTATAATTATTCTCATAAAACTTTTCTTTGAGTTGATTTTCCATATTGAAATGGAATTCGATTATAACTGAGAGTAGCAATGTCAAACAATGCAGCATATGTGTAGTACTGTGTTGAAGTCTTACACCACCAAATAATATGCTTAAGGTAAGTGCATATTTACAGAGAAAAAAATATTAGAGTACATGCAAATGAACAGTAACAAAAAAATAAAGAGAATGTCTTCTGCTATCCAATAAAGTTATTGGTATCTTGTTTGATGACTAGAAGAACACGACTTTGGTTTCCTAAACTCTCAGTCGGGGCACCGGCAGCCATTCTATGTATTTGTTAAATTATACTATCAGATCACTTAATAATTAAACTTAATTTCATGAGGCATTCATTAGCCAAATATGGCATGCTACTGTTCAAGTGAACAAATACAACTTTGACTATCAAAGGTTTTATAGTATTTATCATTGTAAACCAGATACAATTTACTTTTAGAAATGCTACTAGTATTATTTGTTTAGGTTTAGATAAGCAAAAATGTAATTTAATAATAATAAAAAAACAATAATAGAGGTATTCATATCCCAAGTAAACTGATTAATAAGAGATATATAGCACCAGTGGAGAATGTTATATATAAATAACCAAAATTAAAAAGGAAAAATAATAAACCAATTCAAAATATTTTGGAATGTTATCAGTGTCACTTATTTCATTTGTATAGTGCATTATCACAACATTATATTGTCTCAAAGTGCTTTACATTATCCCTGCGCCCTAGTGAACAAGCCAGAGGTGACAATAGGAAGGAGAAGCTCTCTAGAAGGAAGAAACCTTGGGTGGAACAAGATTCATCCTCCCCCAACCATACTTCATTTTGCATTGCCATGTATCTGAACAAAAAAAAACGAGTGAGATTACATTATTTGTCATTTATTTCTAACTCCAAACGACATTTCTTATTTATGTCACACTTGTCTTGCTTTCTATACTGGTATATACAGGGAATCTCCATTTTGTATTTGAATGCTACTAATTTAAATAAAAATCATTAATATAAATCACTTATACATTCCAATCTGCTACAACACGACTAATGCGGTCCTGAAAAACCTCACTTTCACTAAACGGGCACAGCTCCAGTCAGCCGCCTCCACAATGGAGGCACGGAACATGGCCCATTTGGACTCAATGTGCACCGCCTCCCCCGGGACATGGGAGGAGCTCTGCCGGAGGTAGGAGTTGAACCTCCTCCTGACAGGGGATTCCGCCAGACCTTCCCAGCAGACCCTCACTATATGCTTGGGACTGCCAGGCCTGGCCGGCTTCCTCCCCCCACCAGAGGAGCCAACCCACCACCAGGTAGCTGACAGCTCCGCCCCTCTCTTTACCCCGAGTGTCCAAGACATGCAGCCGCAAGTCCGATGACATGACGACAGAGTCGATCATCGAACTGCGGCCTAGGGTGTCATGTCAAATGCACATATGGACACCCTTATGCTTAAACATGGTGTTCATTATGGACAATCTATGGTGAACACAGAAGTCCAATAACAAAACACTGCTCGGGTTTAGATCGGGGTGGGGCGTTCCTACCAGTCATGCCACTCCCGGTCTCACTGTAATTGCCCACGTGAGCAATGAAGTCCGACAGTAGAACAAGAGAGTCCCCAGGAGGAGCATTCTCCAACACCCCTTCCATGGAATCCAAAAATGGTGGGTATTCTGAACTGCCACTCGGCGCATAACCGCAAACAAGTAAGGACCCGTCCCCCCACCTGAAGATGAAGGAAGGCTACCCTCTCGTCCACCGCGGTAAACCCCAATGTGCAGGCGCCCAGCCAGAGGGAAGTAACTAGGCCCACCTTGACCCGGCATCCCCGCGAGCAACTCCAAAATGGAAGAGAGTCCAGCCACCCTCGAGGAGACTGGTTCCAGAGCCCAAGCCATGCGTTGAAGTGAGCCCGAACATATCTACTCGGAACTTCACAACCTCGTGCACCAGCTCAGGCTCCTTCCTTGTCAGAGAGGTGACCCTCACAGGAAACCTTGTCCCTAGAGCTAGTTTCTGCAGCCAAGGATCGGACCACCAAGGTCCCCGCCTTTGGCTGCTGCCTAACTCACACTGCACCGACCCCTATGGCCCCTACTACAGGTGGTGAGCCCATTGGAGGGGAGACCCACGTGCCTTCTTCAGGCTGTACCCCACTAGGCCCCATGGGTGCAGGCCTGGCCACCAGGCGCTCGTCATCGAGCCCCACCCCTAGGCCTGGCTTCGGCGGGGGCCCGGTGACCTGCGTCCGGGAAATTGTGGATCCATTATTTTTCTCTTCATAAGGGGCCTTGTGAGCCGCTTTGTCTGGTTCCTTACCCAGGACCTGTTTACCTTGGGTGACCCAAGCAACTTAGCTCCTGGGATCATTCGAACGCACAAACCCCTCCATCACGATAAGGTGTCGGCTCCAGGAACAATTTATTTTGTTTAAATAGAGGTTCCTGACAAAGTCAAAAAGCCTTAATGCAATACACAAATTTATGTGGTGCTTTGCAAACTTTCAAACGGCTTGGTGCTGACCCAAACACGACAGCAAGGGTAATTGGGAAAAATGTTTGAGGGGTTCTCAGATCCAGCAAATAACCTACACATGAAACCTAAAACACTAACATATTGTAACATTTAACATATTGTAATAGCAGGAATAATATACTAAATAAACATCCTAGAAAATGTACAGTGTAGTTTCAGTTACGAGAATCAATACAGTCACGCATCGTTTAATGACAGGGATGCGTTCTGAGAAATGATTTTTTTGGGCAATTTGTGAAGTTGTGGAAATATCATAGAGTGTATTTACACAAACCTAGACTGTATAAAACTATACACCTAAGCTATATGAAATTGCATAAATAATAAAAAATAACTACAGTATAGTGAATACATAAACTAGTAACATAGCTGTTTATCACTATGAAGTTATGTGCGGTATATAATTGTATGTGTTATACTTGAGTCACCACATACACATGCTATGGCATTACGATGGCTACAACATCGCTAGGTGATTTTTCAGTTCCATTATAATCTTATGGGACCACTGTCATATATGTAGTCCTTCATTGACTAAAACTATCATGGGAACAGGTCATGGTGCAGGCAGGACAAAGGAGGTGACGATCCACTAGCAACACTGAGACACAAAAGGGGTTTATTACAGAACTTACAAACAAAAAAGGACCACAAGGGGCCAAAACTAAACCATGGAATGATGGAACTAACAGAACATAAATGTCTTACGAAGGGAAAACTGGTAACACAAGGAACAGGCACAGAAGAAAACATAGCACACAGCAAAACCAAATAAACAACATACACAACCAACAAATCACCAGAGAACAAAAGCAGGGCAGGCCCTTAACTACCCAGTAAACTGGGGCAAACAAGGAACAGGTGCAAGACATAGTCAATTAACCAATCAACACAGGGCATAGGACAATGATCAACAGAATAAAACAATCAGCAACGACTGACAAACCAGGCAACAGGTGAAACTAATAATTAAATCAAGGAACTTAGAAACTAGGAAACAGAATCCAAACACTAGGAAAATAACAAAGACAGGTAAAACAAAAACCAAGAGCACAAAGCATAAAACCAAAACAGAATACAAGGAACAAAACTCAGGAACTAGAAAAAGTAATCCAAAGGAAACACTTGGGAACGAAATCTACTAAAGACAAAAACAGAGGTGGTTAGACTTGAACACAACTGAAGGGGTAGTGGTCACATACTCAGCCTATAGCACCACACAGCAATCCAGGGAACTGAAAAAACTCATGAAGGACTTGGGCACTGGGAGAACAGGATGGCCAGCGACACCTGCTGGCCAAACGGGAAGGAGACAAGAAAAGCTGGCACAGATGGGTGCTGACCCAGACAAAATGTCACTGTGTGATGCATGACTGTGTATCTACAATTGTTTTACTGATGCTAAACACTATTTTTGATGTTCTCCTTTCTTCGTAAAAGCAAAAATCCTCTTTGGTCTTCATTTTATTAGTAAAAACCGGTGCTTCTGTAAAAGCAAAATGGTGTAAAGTGAACATTTGTAAAGCAGGAGATACCTGTATTGGTATTACAGGTCATGATGTTTATGTTGCTATCTATGTAGCGACCACATTGTAGGAAACCCTCCTAAGACTGACAAAAAACAGGCAATGATGTGAAAATGAGGGAGGAATAAATTGTGCTATGGAAGAAAATCGTACAACAGAAGGAGTAAATTCGTGTCAATCAATGATTCGGCCAAGCACTGTTGACTCTTCATTTAAAGCAAGATTATGGCTGTACAGTGTGGCATGTGACATGTCACTGATACATCACATCAGATGTCACTGACTGGTCATCACTGGAAAATTGTAATAAAACAGGACATGATGACACAGCTTAAAGGGACTTCCCATCAAAAGCATGTTGGAGTGCTGCTGATGCCGTGTTCATTATTCCATGTCATTCACAAATTTCCTTTGGACATTTTTTCTTTACATATCACATACCTATACAATTTTAATGAAAACTTCATAAGAACAGTTGATACAAATGGTATACCTGATTTACATGCAATTTGTTAATTTTAATTTAATCTGGTAATTTTACTTCAATTGTATTTTACATGCTCTTTTTAGATATATATGAAACATTTTTAAGAATATAACAGATTATTTATTTTAATATTATACATAAATAAAATGCATTTACCATGACCAATATAGATGATGGATGGATGGATGGATGGATGGATGGCTGAATTTTTATAAATGACATAAGCATTTTGTGTAATAAAGTGACCTTGCCCCCCCAGACAGTGATGTCTTACTGTTTATGATCTAAATTGATCCAACTGCAAGCCCTTGCTAGTATCTTCACATATAGTGGCACAATTTGACAAAGTTACACCTGTAGTGGCCCTTTGGATGTATGCCCTTGTTTCAGATATTGCGTTAACCTTTACTGATATATGATGAAATATTCTAGTGACATGTCATGGTGTCCTCTATAAAACCAGCCAATTACTTCATCCAGATAAATCCCAATCAGGTGACTGCAGTGGCATGGGTGGGTCCAGGTGGAACTCAGGCCCACCCAGATGGAACTCATTCATTGTTCAGTGCGAGCGATAAAGTATGATAAACTATCGAGTGTCACAGATATGTGGGTGTGTATCATTAGGAAATGTGCTGTTGAGAGGCAAATAGATTTTACTTTCTCTTTGATCAGTTGGTGTTAGTAATGTCATGGGCAAGCGTGGACTGGCCATTGGGAAGTTTGTGACTTTTCCTGTGAGGGGAACTAATCTGGCATTATGTAGCCTATGTACCAGGGGTGTCCAGCTTGTCGGCGATCATGAAGACAAGGAGATCAAAAATATAAGATTCTGCTATGTAATACTTCCTCTGTTTCTTTAATGCTGCTATTCTCTATATTCGTCCAGGAGAACCCATAAAATCACCTGACTGGCACAGCAGCTGGTTCAGGACCTCTTGTTCTGGCCTGCTGTACTTGTGCTTGTTCCAAGTTACTCCGCCACCCTCCAGCTATGCTGCTACACCCACTTTCTGTTATCTCAGCAACAGTCTCACATTGATTTCCTTAATTATTTGCCTCCATTTAACAGGTACACAGTAACATTCACAGGTGGATTTATTACCTGATTATAGTCATCCTCACAGAGGGAGAATGCACAATTCACATATGAGATTCCTGAGGATCAAGTCACTGACCAGATCATCTCCAAGTTACGAAACATGATCCTGAGGGCCAGAGCTACATCTTCCTCAGGACACCACCACCAATCCAATGGGCAAACAAAAGGTTTAAACCAAGATTCTTTCTTGGTTTCTGAGGACTTACATACAAGGAATCAGACTGGTTTGATTATTTACCCAGGCCCAGTTATGGACATCAGCTCCTAGTTTATTCAGCCATTGGTTTAACCCCTTTCTGAAGTCTTATAAGTTATTGACCTTGCTTGTTCCCACTAAATCTACCAAAAGCTAATATCCTTATCACCGATGATGGGGTTTGGTAAACAAACTCAATACATACTCTATAAACACACACACACACACACACACACACACACATACACACACGTGCGTACTGCATATACTGTATATACAGGGATGGAAATTGTGTTTTGGAACATCAGTCAAAAAGCATTACTGACCTGCAACCAAAAAGCAAATGAACTGTGTTTGTATTTGCTTTAAGTTGTTTTTAACTCAGATAGTGTAACTGTTATCTGTACAAGCATATTAAATGCTCTTAAATAGTTTACTGCATTTTTACTTGTTTTTTTATGTTTATCCATTCAAACTGTCAAGAAATTCCATATGTAAGCATGGTAATGTTATTACTATTACCACTACTACAGCGGCATATATTGAACACATTCACACCTGAACTCCTTTCTTTAATTATTTTTTGTAAAACAAAATTCCTAATACCATAACTCTCTAAAAATATATAAGCAGCGTATACAACAACAAAAACAAGAGTTTAATAATAGTTTAAAAATTAATAATAGTATAAGTGTAAGTAAGCTGCCTGAAACCTGGACATCTACCACAGTAAACTTAAGACTTCACACAGTCGCCCCAACGCTGGCAAACAAGTAGTACCTAAGTTCTTGTGGGTGTTGGGATTTAAACCGCTGACCTTCCAACCAGAGACCACAAGCTGTAGGTCCTTCTACCTGTAGATAACAGATGCTGGAACCCATGCAGGTATGGCAACTAAAACTCCGTAGCAGGCCATGCAAATTAGCTTGGACTGAGTTTTTGCTTCCACTGCTGGGAAGCCCTGAGTAGCTGTGCTAGACTACACAATGTTTCCCAAGGCCAAGTTCTCCTCACATCACAATGTACTTACAAATAGGTGTTATTAGACCATCTGCATCCCGTTTTATACTATGTATAGACCCAGACTGTGGAAACGTACATGACAGTAGAATTACAAACAAGTGTGATTTGACCTTCAGCATCTCCTGCAGCAGCGAGCTCCAACTTTGTAAGTAACCATGATGGGGTCCCTGTCCATGAACTGAATACTGTGACCAGAATTTTACCACTGTTAAGCACTGTAATTGGTTACCAATCATTCCCTCCACAAATAAAAATGTTGCATATGCCAACATCTACACAGATACTATGGAGTATCCAAATTATTAGTACATATCTCAGGTCTCTTGCACATTGCACATATATGGCACAGCACAGTCACTTTTACCTATCACTTATGTATAGCTTATGTGCAGCTGAAAATTTCATATATTTTTATTTTATATTGTCATTTTTCTATATTTTATTGTTCTCTTATCAGGCACAAATGCTCGGTGTGACCAGAGTTACATACATGTATACAATTGTGCACGTGACAAATAAACCTCTTGAATCTTGAATCAATGGCTTTTTGGTAAGAATGAAGGCAACCAAGTCATAGTTGAGAGCCATTCATTTTATCACTGTGCCAAAATTTAAACGTCTGCCCTAATTCCCCTGCTCTACTCCCTTTTAAGTGAACACTGAGAACCAGCTAATTACATGAGGTAGGATCTCAAAAACTGCAGAGTGGATTTGGTCAAATTTTACATATGTGTGCACCCAGGTTGACATCATTTGATGGAACCTAACAGGATTTCTTTAGGAAAGAATAAATGCACCCTGGTGCCTCTGTTTGCCTTATCTATCCAAAACCTTGCGCCATGTAATTGCTCCAGCAGAGACCCTCATCCTGAATTGGTTGTAATAATCAGTGATGAGTTGTTGAATCCTGCTAGACTCTCTCTGTTTTCTCTGGCCTTCCTAATAAGCTGTGTCACCACTCCCGTGTGCCCCAGACAGCGTGGCATCCCAAACATGCCACCCATCTGGACTGATGTATTGATATATGTGTTCTTAATCAGGTAAGTGCACACTCTCTGAGAAACAGACCTTCTCCTCGACACACATCAGTGAAATGATTCAGAACTGGTCTATCTGGGTAGAATTCTCCTCCCTTGGGATTCACACCCCTTCAGCAACTCTCATAGCAGGAGTTTAGGGTAGCTCTTGTACATTTTTTTTTATGAAGTGCCACTAGGTTCTGGAGCAGAAGCCTGCCCGTGCTTTGCGGACAACCTCTCTGACTTCTTTGAGCTGCACTTCAGACAGGTCAGACTGTATTTCCAGTCTAGGGAGTTCTATCCTGGTGTTGCATTCTCCCAACCCCTGCTGTCTTTCCAGATTGCTGTATGTTTGCCACATATATTGGTTTATTTCTTCCTGCAACATTCCTGCTCAATTTTTGCCATAGTAGCTCCTTGAAGGAGACGATAATAAAGGTTACGCATTTCCAAGCCCTTTCCCACCACCATCTCCGATACCACTCGATCTGACAGAGGGCCAAAGCCAATGCGCTCCTATGCTCTGCCGATTTATACTAGATCTTCAATATTTTCATCTCCTGCTTGATGTTTTGGATCTTCACTGCTCTATGATTCTTTATGTAGGGTCAAGTACGCATGTTGAGAAACAGCCAAGGAGTATATAACTACAGCTTTCACTTCTGTCGATAAAGGGCACAGCCATCTTGAATTCTGTGGTTAGGGTTATAGATGTTCATCCGACTTTTGAAGTCATATTGTTTCTCAATATGTGTACATGACCATACTTGAATTCTCGTGTACCTGTTTTGCATCATCTTCCACTGGAAAAGACCAGTTTCAATACTCAAGAACAAAAGTACAGAGGACGGTAAAAATCCCCGGATGGCATTCTTGCCATGCCTCAAATATCAAGGATACATCAGTTGCATCCTTGCCAAATGAGTCCAACCCCATGATTCATTGCCCCATACATTCTTGGGAAGTTAGCCAGACCGGTCCAGATCACAAGTACGATCTTCTCTTTCTTCATATTGAGAAAACTTGGAATTTCCAGCTTCCGAATTCAATTGGAATGAAGCAGTCTCAGTCGGTACAATGACCAATCAAAACATCCCATACCATGTTGAAAAAGTTTTGGATGCTTTTTATTGGGTGAAAGAGTTGTCACTTAAACTTGGTGTCCTCCACGAAAAGGTTGCAGTGAAACATGATCATGGACAAACATTCTATACATCAAGCATGCTATGCTATCATGGAGTCAGAGCATTTATTTAAAAAACTGCTTGAAAGTGAGGAATGACAGCGATTTATTTATGTACATAATAGATCAAGCTTTCAAATGCATGTATGTCTGCCACTTTATTCAATGCTTTTGTTAGAAAACTGAAGATGACTGCTATACCCCACGTCTACAAAATGTTGGCTTACTTTTTTCTGTGATGAGTGAGTAAGCCATTTGAAAGCTTGACAGTCATTTATGTGGGAAATGGTGCATTTTATCTTGTTGCTGTGATAGTTAATGTTTTTTTTTTGTGGTGAAGGAAAGATTTTCAAGTGCTCGCTTTTTATTTTATTAACATTTATTTAGCTTTTGATCACTCAATCCCTTTACACATGGCTGTCATGGTAGGTATATCTACTTATTACAAAAAAATATATGAAACATATGAAAGAACTGCTTGAAAGATGGTCTATAAGCCTGAGTAACTGCTACATTATAGTAACAAAAGTTTGGTCAAAGTAAGTGCAGTGTTGTGAAGGTCATGTGCTAAAACTGACTAGAAGATTCCATTTTATTTACAGGTAAGGATAAAAATGGTGGGCCTTGTCTCCAGGCGGCACGGTGCCGGAACGGCTAGCACGGCTCTCTGGTTTGAATTTCTAATTGGAAAAAAAAAAAAGAAAATATGATATGTATGTTATCTTTATATACTATTGTGACCCAGATGACAATTTTAAAGGGTTAACACACCTTTTTTCATTCAGAGGAAGCTATTTCTTAAAAATGTATGCTTTTCTTGTGCAGAAACTAGACTGGAAAGCTGTCCTAATTTTCCTTTGTTTGTTCTTTCATATTTAGAAAGTACACAGCAGATCATTATTTTGCCACATGTATTTATGCATATTAATATTGTAAAAACGAATTGGCCTGTGACAGCTAATTTGTTTATTCGCCTCCTGGGCCTTCATGTGGAAATATATGCAGTTTAAACACATGCAATACACATAAAGTAGTCGGTTATTATATTACTGTGGTAATGGTGGTATTGATGCAAATGTTGGAAAAACATGTACTGTATTTGAAGGATTACTCTGTATAAGGAAGGTTTACCACTTGACAGTATTTCTAATGTAAAAGATGCAGATTTAAAATATCAATCTTTTGCCTTGGAGTGTAGGAAAGTAAAACAAACAAACAAACACATTCATCATGTGTATGTGTGCATATATCTCAGATGGTTGCCGGTTCGAGCCCAACCTTGCCACGTCCACGAGCCCTTAAGTAAGGGCTCCCTCGGTGACATAATAGGTCACTGCCCTTCATGGCCAGCTTGCTCTCACCTACAGAGAGAAAGCTGGGAGAGGCGCAAAAAGAATTTCCCCATGGGGATCAATAAAGAATCAATTACTATATAGTTTTTTGCAGCCCAGTGCAGCCATTTTGCCACCTATGCATGAAGGTATTAGCAATGTTTTAGCCCAGGACTGAAAATGTAACCTCAGATTTCTGACACTAATAGACAAAGGTGCCAGCATGGGACAGGAATTTCCCAATAAATGGCTGCATGATAACTGTATACTGAAAGGTATACTGCAGTAACTAGTAAGTGTGTGTTTATCTGTGTGTGTGGTGTAGGGTTGTATTGCATTATGGGTACGAATTGGTCCCCTCAATGTGAAAAGAACCTGCTATTTTGACATTGTGAGTGCCGTTTTTTGGGTCCTCGGAAAGATCTGTGAATGCAATGAAAAAACTAAAAATGCCAGAAGTCTCGTATTTTGTTTGGTTTCTTATGGTTAAGGTGAGGGCTTAGTTGAGGTTAAGGTTGTCAAGCTGGGATTAGAGTTTTCCCCATAGAAATGAACGGAGAGTTCAATATATATACACACACACAGCTCTGGAAAAAATCTGAGACCACTCTATATTTTAAAAACAATCTGCATTTGTAAATCCTGGTTTAATCCTGGTTCTGTTGGCAGTAGGCTATGGTGAACAGCACAAGTTTTTTTTTGGATTTAATCACATGCCTGAACCTACCCTGGTGTAATATCTTACACATATCAGGCAATGACGTAATGCATTGCAGCTGTTTAGGAAATTCGTGGCACTTGCTTTATGACTATCTGACTATCTATTTTGCTGGAAAAACAGCTAATGACAGGGTATGAAAGCAGCAAATTCTTTATTAGATTGTTTGATGCATCAAATAAGCAGGGACATCTTGTCCGCATACAAGAAGTGCCCACAATTATTTTCTAGCGCAGCTCCTTTATACTTCTGCTTCATGTTTATCATTGTACGCGATAAGGTTCAGAGTCACAGACTTCTTTGTGTGCGACCAAATCAGAATCGGTCAGAACCAGCTCGATAAATGTCGGTGTGACCTTCCTCCTGGTCAGCTGCTATGCAGCCCCTGCTTTTCACACAGACAGATAATACTTTGTAACACAGTTTTCGTACCACGTGAATATTTTCTAAGTAAGCAGTCCAAATGCACAATTTCCATTATCTATCTATCTATCTATCTATCTATCTATCTATCTCTCAGTACGGTAGGAGATTTCAAAATAAAGGTAAAATGCAGATGCCCAGGTGGTTCCAGTCGAGCACAATTAGAGCACCTCTCTGCACTAATTTTCTTTCTTACTTTCTCCAGAAATGTGCAGTGACATATTAATTGGGAAGGGTGGGATTCCTAAGGTCAAGAAGGCGCAATGAAACGATCGATTTTTATTACAAGCCAGCATTTAGGTCATCTACTGTAGGGTGAAAATATTACAATGAAATAAATTCAGTGGATAAATTCTGTGTTTCTTTTGACCTCGTGTCTGTAGGTGATTAGCTGTAGCTTCCTTTTCATCTTAATGTACTTGACACTTTGCAGAATTTTCAATCGATACATTATAGCAATGTAGAAATTAACACTTTGCGATGTCACTTCTTTTTTAAACTGGCAAACTCACTTATCAAAAACTCAGCAGAAGAGCTACTTTATGGGATGTATGTCAAAAACTTGATGTGCATGGTTAAAGTGCCAAAGGTTTCACATAAATGCAATTTAAAGTGATATAATTCATTGATTGTTACCTTTGGAACATTGTTTCAGTTATTTTAATACTTTGAAAAACTTTATTAATAATAATAATAATAGACTATGGGATTTTAGGAAATCTGATATGTGAGACACATTCTTTTTCAAGGTCATGTTTGGACTGGTGATCTGTTGAAAGACTTTTTATTTCTCTGGTTTGGCCCCTATTCACCTTTCCAACAAAGTTGATTGACAGACCTTGTTGTAAAAAGAGCTTGATGTTACCATACGTTTCGATGCCAGTGGTATGACCTGGTTGGTTTTCACCAGAAATACTGCCTAGAATTCAGGTCAACATGCTTCTGCCACATGCATGTGGTGACCTCAAAATTCTTTGGGAAAGGATGTGGTTCATATTCAACCTGTGTTATCCTCATTTTCCTCTCCCAAAAGGGACATAGTTTATCAATGAACATAAATCAGTCACAGTTTCTCATTCACTAAGTAGTTTAGAATAGTAGGTAACTTTAGTAATTTATAGCTATTGAATTTTTAATTTGGTGTCCAATGCTTTGTAATGCATTTTATATCTGGAACCCCAAACAACAAACGATAATAAACATTCTTGGGGGAGCGAGTACTATTTTGAGGCACTATAGTAAATCCTGCATGATTTGAATTTCTTCATTCTTTCTGTTCATTTTCCTTTTGTTCCCTACATTTTTTTTTCGAACAAATATCCACCCATACACCTTTCTTAAATTACTTTAAATTGAAATATACCATATGTCGTATCTCATCATGATTGCGCAACACAGCAAGCAATGCTGCAATGATGCAGACTTTGACACCTCATGTAAAATGTTATTACCGTACACATAATTCCTCCTTTGTCCTTGGTGTCATCACCAGTAGTTTCAATGCCAATATCGAACATACCAGTTAACACTTTACTTATGTGAAGTCAACATTTTAAGTCAATTATTTAAACATTATATAATATTACTCATAAGCCTTATATTCTATACTAATTAACTTGTTTGACATTTTTAACTGGGACCCTCCCAAATATTTTCTATAAGAAGGATTCTATTTTCAGCTGCTAAAAAACTTATTAAAAATGGAATCAGAGGGTTACCTAAGACAGATTACTGGTTGAATCTGTTCTACTTGCAAATTATTAGTGAAATCCATCCATCCATCCATCCATCCATCTATCCATCCATTCCTCTGTGTAGTTGCCCTAATGGTTACTGATTAAGAAGAGGTGAATATGAGGTAAAACATATACATACTTAAATGGTACCAATAAAAATAATGTAAGCATGGAACTTTAACAATGCTTTGTTTTTTATTAACTGACGTACTTCACACAGCATATATGAGCATTGGCTCTTTTCAGACACCAGCTGTTATTACTGATGCACATTTAACACTATTGTGCAAAAACAAATTACTAATATACTTATATTTGTAAAAACATTAAACGTTACCTTAGGCTGGACGTTGGACATGATGTGAAATGCACTGATACAGAAAAACAGGGTAACCTGACCTGGAATGTTCTTGGTCACTCGGATTTAGATTTTTATCAATTCAGTTTGTTTGATTGGGCCTGCAACTTAGATAAACAAAGATTCAAACAGAATCTGACATCATTATGTTAATTTGTTACCCTTAAGGTAAATATGTATTTTTGATTAACTTCAAAGAGAAAACGGTATAAAAAGGCAGCAGGTCTTGACTGTTCCCTACATCTCATCAAAAATGAGACCTGTTATTCTTGCCTTGGCTTTAGCCCTTGTGGGTAAGTAAATGACTTAATAAGTTTCAGTGAAGGGAAATAGGAAAGAAAGAACAATTAATTCACAGAGATTTTATAGTAAAGGTTGTCGTAATGGACTGTAAAAAATAATTATGACAAAGAGCTGGAGATCTATTGATGTATATTAAGGACTGCTGCCAAATAGCACATAGACAAAGTGCTGAATATTTTCTGGAAAGTGTAAAACAACAGAAAAAGCATATTCTATACATGTGTGTTTGCTTACCCAGTCTCAAATAATAACTATTAAAAATTGCATCAATTTTCTCTTGCAGCGGGACAACAGAATAACCTAAGTGAGTATATGATTATTTAATAATTTCACCTGATTTTGTTTACTGTTACTGGACAAAATAATGAGTATGGTATATTCCATTCTATACCAGCACCAGATTTTAGTACAAGTAAGACCTACGTGTACAAGTATGAAGCACTGCTCCTCGGGGGCCTCCCTAATGAGGGCTTGGCCAGAGCCGGAGTGAAGATTGTCAGCAAGGTTCTCATCAGCGGAATTGCCCAGAACACCTACCTGCTTCAAGTAAGCCTTTATCGAAGCACCGGGAATGTTTTCAGCGTATAACATGGAATAACATCTAGGACTAAAATACTTAATGCTGATGCACTCAATAAGCTCCTTCATTTATTTTCTCTTCATTTTCTAATATTCCACATCGGTTTAACCTGTTTCTGTTCACTTCTAGCTCTCGGACCCCGAGATCTTGCAATACAGCGGCAACTGGCCAAAAGATCAGTTCACCCCGGCCCCAAAGCTCACTGAGGCCCTCTCTGCCCAGCTGCGCACCCCCATTAAGTTCGAGTATAACAATGGTGTGGTGGGTAAGGTGTTTGCCCCCGCGGGGGTGTCTACAACTGTTCTCAACGTCCACAGAGGAATCCTCAACATCATCCAGCTCAACATCAAGAAAACACAGAAAGTATATGAATTACAGGAGGTGAGGCATTCCACTCACTTAACTACTTGACATTACCCACTCACCACTGATGATAAAAATAATAATAATAATAATAATTATTATTATTATAATCTTCATTTATATAGCACTTTTCATACTTGAAATGCAGCTGAAAGTGATTCGCATACAGGATTAAAATAAGAGACAAAGACAGAGAAAATGTATAAAATATGCAACCAAGGTATAACTCGCAGAAAGTAGAAAGGAGGATTGTGATTTTAAAAATAAAACAAATAAGCAAATAAATGTAGCAAAAATGTCAACAGATAACCAACATGAACGAAATAAATAAAACTACAATGCTTGAAGTAAGAATAAAGCAGAATAAAATTGCCATGTCTTGTCTTCCCCAGGCTGGAACTCAGGGAGT
>JAODKF010000038.1:9362185-9412009 GCA_026779585.1 Mormyrus proboscirostris | reverse complement strand
GGGGGCTTCAGGAAATCTCAGCCTCCTAAAAAAATGTTTTTTCTGAAACCATTTAGTGATTTGCCCTTTATTTTTTTTATACATTTCTTAGCCCAACAAAATTCATTGTGGGAACTCCACTCCTGTTTGGGAAATTTAACTGGGGGGGGAGGGGGGGGTCAAGTTGGGTTGGAATTCCATATATCATCATATTTCCTCCAGTCACTGTCAGGGTTTCTTCCCTTTCTACTGCCCATAGTGCCGCTCCTGCTCACTATTCCTCCTACTCCTTTTGGGCAAAAAATGTATTTGATTCACCCGAATGAAAAGCAATATACACACGCAATTTAAATAAAGCAATGCTTTAATTCCCCACTAGAGGGTAGAATAATACAGTTCTTATGAGAACAAACAAAAACTTTGAAGTGTATGCAAAGAGTGGTCATGAGCAAACTGGGGGGAAATAATTGTTCGGATTCTGAATGTTTCTTATAAACGTTATTGCTGCTGACAATTGTAATTCTGGCATTGCCGCTAGGATGTACCGCAAGTTTGGTCTGCTGTCTGTGATGAGGTGCAGGTCCCCAGCAAATCAATGACCAGGATAAGCAGGTAGAAAATGGAAGGATGGGTAATAATCTGGTGGTTGTCAGGGTCCAAATGCATTTGCCTTATTTTGATCAGGAATATTGTATTTAATTTCACATGTTCCACTGATAATGTGAACTTTTCTACCTTTATGGGCTTTTTTTCTGTAAATATGCTGTAAATTGTTCTTGATTTGCAATAAATAAATATAAGATAACACAATGAAGGTATCTAGGGAACATAAAGTTGAATCACTTATTGATTATACTGGTAGAATATGACTACATACACATGTGACAAGCTGTTCTTTTCACTGCAATAAAACTATAAATGTCCCAGCTGAATCCAGTCAAGCTTGCATTTAGCCACATGCAGTCTAGTCACCGTCTGTCTCTCCAATCAGCAACTAAAGTTTTACTGATGTATATAACCACCTTGTTTTCAGGTATTGAGTGTTTGTAACATACGGTTGTTTCTTGACTGTTCAGGCCCTGTGTATGACCACTGCCCAATCAAATCATTCCCTTGCTCTTCATCTTGCAGTTTTTATTTGATGAATTTCTCTGTATTGCAGTTTTTGGTCCAGTGACATTTGGACATTCAAACTTTTGGAATGTAATATGTTGTATGTTATTACTGGCTCTTTGATCTATCACATGTGCTTTAGAATATTTTGAATATTTTGGTTGCAATTGCTAAATAAACTCGGTGTCTCTAATCATTAGTGCAAAAAAAAAAGATTATGCTAAGAGAATCTGCCTCTGGTGGAAAAGAGCCTGAAATATTTATGAGTCTATGAGTTAACCTTTGTTGTATCAGGAATGAACAATCGTCTTTGCAAGAAAAAGAAAAACTATGAAATACAACAGGTGCTGGTTGTCACGCCCAGCTCCGTCTGATCCTCCTGTGTGCCACACTCGCCTTGTTACCTCGTGTTTATGCCTGATTGTTCTCACCTGTTGCTCGTTAAACTCAGCTTGTCTCAAGTATTTAGTCCGCGTCTCGGTCAGTTTCCCCAGATCTGTCATCGTCCATGAATGGTGTGAGTATTCGTCCGTGTCTGTTCGACTTAGTAAACCCCTTTTTCACCCGTCAGTCCGGCTGCTCTCGCCTCCTTGCCTGCTCGCGACTTGACAGAATGACAGATCTCCCAAAAGATGCACCACAGCAGAGCGAGGACCTCTGGCTCGTCCTGCTGCACAAGGTGCTATATTGGTGAGAGCTATATTGGGGATCCTGGCTTGTTCGCCCTGGCGGACCGGAGCTGGGACCTCCTTCAAGGCGTTAACACACGTACAGAGTAGCGCAACATAGCGGAAGTGCACTACATCCTGCAGCAGCTCGTCCTCTGGCTGAAGGAGAAGCGGCTCCAGCCCCTCACCTGCACGGAGGCAATCCCGCCTCCCCCTACATGTTCCAGGTGTCGCAAGAAGAAGAGGCGCAGGGGAAAAGGAGAGGACGCCCCAACCCTCTTCCTGGGAGCCTGCTCGCTGCTCCCCACTTGGGAGTCAGCCGTGGAGCAAGGGAGTTCCCTGCTCCTCTACGATGACGCCACTGCCGCCTGCCCACGGCGCGCCTGGCTAACAGGGGAGCCAGGGCGGTGTGGGACACGATTCCCCAGGTCCCGAAAGCCCTTAAAGGGGCAGTTCCGGACCCGCCGATGATGCAGCCACCACGCCCGCGGCTCTGCCCGAGGATGCCGCAGCGCCCGAGGCCGCCCCTGCTGGCTGCACGCCCGAATGGGCCACCGAGGCGCCCCCTGCTGGCCGCACGCCCAAGCCCGGCATGCCCGTCCTGCCTGTCCAGCCCAGCTCGCCCGTCCTGCCTGTCCCAGCACCGCCCGCAGCTGCTCTGCCTGTCCTGCCGGTCTCGCCGGCTCCACCTGTCCTGCCGGTCTTGCCGGCTCCACCTGTCCTGCCCGTCTCGCCGGCTCCCATTCCTGCCACAGAGCCGATGGCCCCTGTCCCCGAGGAGGTCCCGGACTGTCTCTCCATCGCTCCTCCTCCCTTGGTGGAGGAGGAGGAGCTAGAATGGGACCCCTCAGGGAATTTCTTGCTGGGCTCCAATGACTCTGGTTGGGGAGGGACTCCTCCAGCATCACTCCAGCGTAGGGGAACCCAGCCAAAGCCCTGCCTGTCGTTGTCCTGTAAGGGTAGGGGACACCTTCGCAGGGGTCGGGTCCCGCCCGCCCTGCTCCCTGGCTCGCCCGCTTGTCACTTGGCCATGGCTCAGTGGCTGCCTGCGCGTCCTGCGGCGCCGGCTCGGCTGTCACCTCCGGGCCCCCCTGCTTCAACTGAGCGTCAGATGGCGCCTTTGCTGGCTCCGGCTGCACTGTCCCCTGCCGCAGCTTCCCCCTCCTGCCTGCCTGCGTCGGTGTTCCCTCCTGCTCCCTCCTCGTTCCCTCTGTCTGTCTCCTTGCCCCTTTCGTGGTCCCCTCCTGCTCCTGTCTCCCTGTCGCCTGCGGCCCCTCCGGCTGCCTTCCCTCACCCGCCTGGGTTCTCTCGAGCTCCCCTCTGTCCCCCGTCCGTTCCTGTCTGGTCTCCCATGTCTGCTCCTTGTCCCTTTGTCCATCCTGTTTCTGCTCATCCTCCTCCTGTGGGTCCTGCGTTCACTCCTGGCCCTTTTGTTCCGCCTGTTGGTGTTTCCCTTGTGTCTCCTTTCCTGGTCTATCTGCATTCCCGGTTCTATGTCAGGTCTTGTCTTACTAGGTGTGCGCGCCTTTGTGGGGGGGGGGGTTCTGTCACGCGCAGCTCCGTCTGATCCTCCTGTGTGCCATGCCCACCTTGTTACCTCATGTTTATGCCTGATTGTTCTCACCTGTTGCTTGTTAAACTCAGCTTGTCTCGTGTATTTAGTCCACGTCTCGGTCAGTTTCCCCAGATCTGTCATCGTCCATGAATGGTGTGAGTACTCGTCCATGTCTGTTCGACTTAATAAACCCCTTTTTCACCCGTTAGTCCGGCTTCTCTTGCCTCATTGCCTGCTTGCGCCTTGACACTTATCAGATATGTTTTAAAAGGTAAAGGATTATTTGTGCCTTAACTGCCAATCACAGAATTATTGTAGATGCAAGGGCAGATGCTTAACGTACTTCTGTACAGGCAGTAGTCATTGAACAAACCATCCTAAATATATGGACACTTCCCCAAAACATGTTTTACTTAATAATTAATGGGTTTTCCAACCCACCTGTTGATTATAACACGTCCCTAATTCTCATCTAGCTATACCCTACAATAAAAAAAATATATATCTTCATAACAGGTCATACTTTTTCCGATATAAAAATACAATTTATTTTAAGCTGTAAATTTTTTGAAAACAAATCATTTAAAAAAGGTAATTTGAAAAGTACAAATTATCATAATGCTCACAGAATTAAAAGATACGTTAAATTAACAATATTTTTTTCAATTTTTTGATTATACCAATCATTCCCTTTAAAAAGGGCATTCATAGTGGTATAAAACAGGAAAAATAAAAAAGAAAATTAAAAAGGAAAAAAACAGGAACTAGCTCTCTTTGTCTAGTGGCTATGTACAGTACATCTGGTGGTTACATGCTATAGAATTTCAACAATACAATACATTGAAATACATTACACTTTGCATTCTAATTTACATTAAATTACAAAAAAGAAAATGTTTCATTATGACCATAGCCACAGTTAAATATGAGTGTTAAAAGGGTGTCAGCTGCATTGATTTGTAACTGGATTTCATTTGCTGAAATTTATTTTGTCAGACATTACATTTATTTATTTTAATTTGGTTAGATATTGGTATAGATATTGCACAGATAAATAATGCTAGCTCAAAGTCGCAGGTCTGCCCATATATACTGGAATGTTTATCTGAGGCACTCAAAGCAACAAGGCACATTTTTAAACAGCCTGTAGTACTCCTCTTGAATCTGGAAGAGGGAAAGGAAAAAAGAAGGTGAGTTTTACGAAAATAAAAAAAAAAACACTGGCAGTGCACACGTCAATGATCTATTTCACAGTCCCTTATCCAGTCCAGGGCTATGTTCAGGCTCTAGCTCCTCCCAGGAAGCTGGGAACACAACCTGGATGTCGTGGGACATGCAGTCATTCACTGCCAGTAATTTAGAGACACCAGTGTACCTAACTGCATGTTTTGAACTGCGGAAGGAAACACACACAGACAGAGCTGGGAGAGGAAGGATTCAAACTCCCAGAGGGGGAGTTGTGAGGAAACAGTGCAGTGCTGCAATGTTAGCCACTGGGCCAACCTTAATGATAAATAAAATAAAACAAATAAAATTTCCCAGTACGTTTACCAATTTCACTAGCAGTGAAAATTTATCTGAAGTAGACAAGAGGAATTCAGTTTAGATTTCTACATGTACAACACATTTAAAATAACGGTTTAAATATTTTGGTATTGTTGATATTTGTTTTGAGTAACTCACAAAGTATGGTATTAAGATGTGTGGATAAAATACCATTCTATTATCTGTCAAGTCTTTTGCATGGAATTCATGTTAGTGAATATGCTACTGTCAGAGAAAATTGGTACACTTTTTAGTTTTATTATGTCTAAAGTTACCCTAAGGTCTAAATCAGGGAATGGGGAATTCTAGGCAGTTTTTTGTTCTAGTTAATTAAATTTGACTTGATTGAGATGTTCAATGTTTTTTTCTAAGGCTGTTCTAGATAAGGACTCACAATACATATTGTTTAATCTAATCATTTCACTTCAATAAAGACTAATGACCTTAGCTTAATTAATCCTTTAATGGCTGAAGTTATTTTTAACATAAGTGGCTTCATATTCTTTGAAAATTCTACCAGGCATTTCGTATAGTATCTCTTATTTTTATATAAAAGCTGTACTTAGCTTGGCTGGTAATTTTACTTGCACTTTCCAGCCTTACTAGAAACAGAATGTGCTTAATTCGTCTCATGAAACAGGTTTGCATTCCAATTCAAATTATATTTAAGACCATATCAACAGATTAGTTATAATAACAAAACACAAAGGCTAAGTTTTAAAAATACCTTAATTAGTATAGTAGTAGAATACTAGAAATCCCATTCACACTAAAACAGGTTTCAGCGATAAGAGGCACTTGACAACATCATTGGGAGGTATGGTCACACGCAAATGAGAGCTCTAGTTGTCTCATTAGGTGGCAAAAAGAGGTTTAACAGGGTAGAATGGGAGTACTTATTCAAAGCTCTCTGCTGCGTTGGGTGGAAGATGAATTTATCTAATGGATTCGGGTCATTAATTACGCTCCCCAGGCCTCTGGGCTAACAAAGATCAAGCACAGCCATAGGAGGCCGGAAGCCATAAACACAATTGAAATAGGAGACCCAATTCACAGAGAAGTGCTAGCACACAGCTAGAAATATATAATCTAGCTTTAATTTTTTCTATATATATTTTTGTCTATTTTTGGTAAAAATTGAAATATCCAGTAGATAAGAAGACATGACATTATGCAACCTGTACAGTAGTTACTTTTTGTTGTTGTTGTTGTTGTTGTTGTGTGTGTGTGTGTGTGTGTGTGTTTTAATATAGCTTTTATAGGTATCCTGACAGACAACTTTATCACAGCTGGGCGTAAGTAATATTAAGTTGGATTTTTCAATTGCATGCGTATTAATTACCATAATTTATTGCAATTTATTGAAAGGTTTTTGAAAAAAAAGTTAAACAATTTAATATTTAAATACCATTTTTCTTTCGTGCAGTAAGCAAAGGGTGAATGTGGCATTAAAAAAAACCTTTCTCACTACTGAATGACTGTATTCATATGTTAACAAACTTGACTGCAAACTGAATGGGAAGAACTCTTACCTTTCTAGATAACACACAAAGGAAGATGAAGATGAACATCCCTTGGAAAGTGTTGCAGATAGTGAACAGATATGCAGTGACAGCGGTCTCTTGAAGGATGTGAAGGACACCGAAGGTCCAAGTGGCACCAAGGACGAATAAAAGAGCGAGGGCCCCCCTGGCACATGACCTGAAGGGGAAAGCATTTTTAAAAATGTGATCCAGTCATGAAACAAGGTGCAAGACATGTTCTACATTTATACAGAACTGATTTTGTCAGGCAATACCATACAAATTAGCTGCCACAGTAATGCATTTTCTGAAATATAAGAAAAGTATGAATTCCCAACAGCTTCTTTTAGGGTGTTAGGTTGGCTAGCTTTTCGCATTGAGCCATAATTACAGAAGAACTCGAACTCAATGATAAATGTAAAAATGTTTGGAATAAACATTAGGTGAAAGCAGAGAAACTGTGTTACCTGATATTTTCGTAGTGGCTAACTTCAGGCTTCTTTATAGCAGTGTGACGATACACTTTATACATGATGACTCCAAAAGCCAAGAGATTAACCTTAGGCAAGATTATTTCATAATTAGACGTGCAACATATGCCTAAATTGATTAATTGTAAATAATAATAATAATAATAATAATAATAATAAACTTAAAAAATATAAGGCATTACAATTTCTTGTAGATCGATTTATTCATTTGTTTATTTAGATTTATTTTTTTCTGACTGCCAGAAATGCTGGATTAACTTCTTACCAGAATAATTAAACAGGCTGGTCCAATAAAACTCCATATAAAATTGTTCTCTGTACTTAACCAACACCTGCAAAATAAAAAGATGTTCCTTACCACTACAATCCTGTAAAATCGTTGGAAATTATTTAATCGTAGACCTGCAAAATTTCACTCACGCTTTTTTTGTACCATAGTATTTGTAACCAAGAGTCGCAGAAATCACTACCACGACAGCAGGGCTCCCATAGCCAAAAATGTAGAAGTTGCGATGCAAGAAACCCTTGTTGTAAATGACGCCAACGACTATCAGATAGAGATGAATCCCCTCGATGCACATCCAGGCGAAAGCGGCTAAGAAGAAGTAATGCAGCAACATGGCAACAATGGAGCAGAAGTGCTAAGGAGGAATGGAAAGACAAAAAGAGGAATGTGATCAAACTGCAGCTCGTTTCTCATTGAAACATCTCATAACCAACTTTTTTAATACAAAGCAAAATTTCACTTTACAGGCACACCGTGACTTGTCACTTTTAAATGGATGGATGGGGGAGGGATGGATGGATGGATGGATGGATATATGAAATTTGAGAGCTATAGATGCATATTATGAAAAGGTACCATGGATATAACGCTATGGATATAGAACAAACATCTCATGATTAAGCTAAGAATGGTGCTCACTTTATGGTCGCTCATATTAATTCCAACTAAAAATATGAATTCAGCCATGAAGAGACTGCAGCAAAGGTTTTTGTGAATGGTTGTCCTGGTGCTCTGTATTTCGCTGAAGAACCAGAAAGTAAAAATGCACATAGAGAGACATATGATAGATATTATCATTCCGAGTTGGGTAAGTCTGGTCAGAATATTCAAGTGGTCTGTTATCTGTAAGAACAACAACAACAACAATCAGGTTTGCATAATCATAAAAAGATGCATGGGAGCACTGCTAAACAGTATTACTATTGATACCCTAATTCGCCTTTATTTATAAAAAATTATACATGTGATACACATAAAAGAAGTTCATTAAATATATGTGACATGAGGTTCTTAATTAAAGGGAATAGACCCTCAATAGGACAAGCAGTTTCAGAAATGTAATGGATGGATGGAATTAAACTTAGAAACACAAAGCAAAACCGGTTAATGGAGGATACATATGAAACGTCTAAGCTTACTTCGGAACGTCCAGAGGACATCAGGATGGCAAAGTGGGTCATGTGATTACAGCTGCAGGTGGTGTGGGATCTGTTGACATGAATGTATCTGCAACCATCTGTGGCCCACTGCCCCCTCATTGACTCTGAGTACTTCCAAAATGCACATTTCACAGAATGAAGGTCAGAGTCAAATGGCTGCATAAATGAAAGTACAGATAAAAAGAAGAAATGGAATAAATTATCAAATAAAAAGTTAAAATTATGTTTTGGTTTGTGGTGTAAATACACACACACACACACATATATATATATATATATATGTATATATATATAGCCTTAGGCAGTCATAGAAAATGATTAAGTAATCTTCCTGTTGGTGTAAAATTACTATGCCTGTCGAATAGTGTTAGCTTCACCATTTCAAAACTTCTCTTAAAGTCACCCCAGTATTTGCAGCACTGGGACGCCTTGTCTGGATAATCAATACCTCACTGATTTTTTAATCTAGTTGAATTAATTAATTAAATGAGCTTGTGATAAAATGTAACAAATCCATGTAATGGCTGCGGAGGGCTTTGGGAACTGAAGTGGTGCTACTGTTTTTATAGTAACACTTTAAATGAAAATGTCATCGAGCATGCATGAAAGATGCCTTCATAATGCCTTATAATGGTTGGTATACAAATTAATAAAGCATTACAGCATCTTCTACTGACAGTTAAAAGGCATTTTAGTGTTGATTGTAACACTTCATAGGCTCCAATGAAGCTAAAGCCTATAATGTATTATACTAAGAATTAAGGATGCTTTGTACTGCATTATGAAGGTATCTATATTGTATCATAGATGAGGCTATTAACATGGCTATTATACCTTTTTATAAATATTTATAGCCATGCTTTATGAATGCACTATAATGTGTTAAGAACGTGTTCATAGATCCTTAGAGATATTACATTCATTGAAAATGTCACCATGAATAGACACTAAAAATGCTTATCACACTTCATTTTTTACACTTACTTCAGAGTGTTTTAAGGAAAATGTTACAACATCAAGCTCATAGACGTCTGCCGGTTTTAGGGCAACTGCTACAACTTGAGAGTTCACGGTAAAATCTTCGGCTTCTGAATGTTGCTTATACTCTTGCACGAGTTTCTCTTTGCTGTTTTTCAAAAGATTGCTAATGCTTGTGTAACGAAGAAAAACCACAGAGACGCTTTCTGAGAAAGAAAGAGATTAAGTCACATTGACATTTAAGGTATATAGCATGCAATATACATACAGTTGTAAAGAAGTCTATAGTGAATAGATGAATCATTTCATTACAACAATTTAAAAATTATCAGTATAGTCTAACAAAGGGCATCACACTACAGTGTAAACCATCACTCTATAAAATTATGCCTCTTCAACATCATCAGCAGTACAATATAAGAAATATAAATAATACCTGCTAAACTAATTTTCAAACCAATTACAAAGCGGCAGCAACATTAGAGTATTCACCCTACCATTGGCTTTTGTTTCTGCAGAGTGTAATTTAATGGAATCTCCTCCCAGATTAGCTTGAAGGTTCAGTTGCTTATTCTGTTGTGTTTCAAAAGCACATAGCTTAAGGGCTACAAATGAAAAAAACAAACTATATTATAGCATAAAAAGAGGTAAATTAAAAATAACGTAATACATAAAAATATGTAAAAAGTATTACATAGTTGAGCAGATTATACGAGAAACGCAGATCAAATATTCTAGTACTTCTATAATCTATTTATATGACCTTTTTGAATAAGTATTCTTACCTAGGTTGCTTGTATTGACTTCCACTTCTGTTGCAGTTTTGTAATTTTTGGAAATGCTCAGTGTTGCTTCTTCTACAGTATGCAATAGTTTTGTGATGGTCTGTTCCTGATTCACCTCCGTTATATTATACCATGCATTGTTTTCAACAATATTGTTCACTGTGTTTACAAAGACCTACCAATAAGAAACAATTTTGTTAATTTTGTTTAATAATTCATGTATATAAACATACACGATTATACATTCATATAATTCATATACATTCATATATGAAATTCGTAATGAAACTATTGCCACCATAATCAACGTGTGTTTAGCCTTTGTAAAAAAAAAAAAAAAGAAGAAAGAAATTGTAAAAATTAATAGTAAAACTTACTTTTATTGTTTCATTTGTAGAAGCGTCCACATTAGCACTGGTATCATTCACAATAGATAACAATGGTAAGGATTGAGATAAGACCTCCACATATGAAATGATATCGACTGGTGTCAGCTCCTCCGAAGTTTGTTTACGGATTTCTTTTAGCAGGGGTAGAGGACTTTTATTGCCACTCATCTAGACATTGAATAAATTAAATGAATTTAATGCACTGAACATGTCTCACTTAATTAAATTACTGCACTAAACATCGTTGATTACTTAAACAATCAAATTATTATTGAGGTCATTATCCTGAAATAAAATCACACCTAGGGGCACATCATAAGAGCCAGATGGTTAATTCACTATACTGTTGTTACAGTTTAAAATGGATTCAGTCCTAGAGGGTTACAGAGTACACTGGTCATGATTTCAATCAACATTTAATCATTTATGCTTTTCTCAAGTGTTAAAAAACCTTTTTTCATTGCATTAAACTAAAAATACCTAAATGGGTATTTCTCAAAATGTTTTTATTGAATTTTTTTTCAGTTGAGTAGCGGAGCTATTCATTATTTAAATTCATTTATGTTGAATTAGCAATTATTTGTAGTAAATGGTGAAACAAGGTGTGAAAACACAACATGGGATTATTAAGATGTCAATAACTGATTAGTATAAAATGGATCCCATTGGGTTGAATATATGGCAGTGATTTACTATACATAGTAATCCTACTCCTCCATAAGTTAAAAAGAGAGGTTACTCCTATTGCTATGTCCATCTTTAGAACCATTAGACATAAAGGATTGTTTGAAATAAACTTATTTGATTAACCATTCTCTTGTCTTCAATTTTACTGAGGAATGAAATAAAACCACAAATGGTTTGCTGGGGTAAATTTCTTTTTCATTACATGTAATACTGGTTTAATACTGCAGGTTTTGAATGATTATGCCAATCAACAGCTTAATCAAACTGAATAAAAGTAAAACCAGTGAAATTTATCGCTTGACTTGAATTGGTTGACCGAGTTTAAAAAAAAATACTAATAACTTTGTAATAATGATGCTCTGTACTTACACTTTGCAGTGTTTTATTGACCATCTGGGAGATACATTTGTCATTCAAGTGACACATTGTCTTTGGAATTTCTGTAAAAAACAAAAAAGTTCAAAACAAATTGAGCAACCGCAGTGGAACATGACAGTTGTTTTAATTGACTACTAGGTAGGAACAGGGTAATATTGGGAAGCAATATAGCTACATAGTATTAAACATGAGTGTGGATTCCTAAACCACATATTGCTCTTGCAATACATTATGAGTAATATAAAATAAGTGTTGTATAAACTTTATTAGTGTTTCCTTAAATATAGGATATTTCCTTTTGGAAAAGGCATTAATATGAGTTTTTATAGAAGCTCATCTGTGCAGTAAATGCCATTTTTGGGTGCAAATTGTGTAGTATCTGTATTTAGCCACAGATAAGAGTTGCTATAAGATCCTGAAACGTTGATGTAATGGGAGCAGAGGGACCAGAGACTTTCAGATCATTTTCACATTCATCAGTATCTGCAGCTTAACCAAACACACAAAAGGATAAAGAAAGATTTCATTACAGCATTTACATTTTCATTACTGACACTTATCTGCATTATTTAAATTACACAAATATCAGTAATAAAGCTGACATTCACCTTATGCAAACATTTAAATCTATGCCACAGCAAACATTGAAAAGTGTACAAAACAGCTGATAAATTACCAACACAGTGTGTATCATCATTTGTTTGAAAGTTTTCGTTCCCAGTGGATTTGTAGCCAGGTGCACATGTGCAGAAGTAGCTCCCTTGAGTGTTGCTGCAAAAGGCATTTTTACCACAGATGTCTGTGACATTTTCGCATTCATTGTCATCTGTGATTAAGACAGAGAACAGAACAATTACAATAGAAGCCAAAGAATGCAGCATGTTCACATTTGTATTAATATTAATAGACACACACACACATTTGTAATTATTTCTTTCTGGGGACTCTCCATTCATTTATATGATGAAAACTCCCAACATGACGACCTTGACCCCTACCCAGCCCTAACCTTAGCCATAAGCTTCCAAACAAAAGAATTATACTTTTGGCATTTTTATTTTTTTTCAAGTTTATCCTTGTAGAGCAATTTAGTCCCTACAATGTAATAAGCAGAAATACAGTATAGATGCCCCATCACATCATCCTAGATAGATGTTTAGAGATGAATGTTATCCACACAAATGAGAGCCACTTGTCCCTGGTTTCCCATACACATCGGCCAAATGGTGCGTTTGACTCATCTGTCAGGTTCTTTTTGTTCTTCTTCTTTTTTTTTTTCTTTCCTCTCACCCTTCCCGCTCCCTTCCCAGGACATTGTTTGTGAACAGAACAATAGTCCAAATTCCACTCAGGTCACATGGTTGTGTTTCCTACCTTGAAATGACTAATATACCATAATGTTAATTATAAATCGAAATACAACTTAAGGCTCCATTTGGGAGTTAACTGGTGGAGTTTCTGTTTGTTACAAAAATGCAACACAAGGACAACATTAGTATATAACATTAGTATCGACAACAACAACAAAACAACAACAACAGTATTAATAATAATAATAAGATGAAAATATAATACAGACCACCACAGCATAAATTTTTTACATTTCTCAGATTCTTTTCATAGCAAATCATCTTTGAAAATTAACCACAGATACCTAGAAAACAAATCTCTGCAGGGAATCTGAAATCTCTGTAACCATCATTTAACATATCTCTGAACATTAAAAACATAATTAAAATAAAACATAATTAACATAAGTATTCTTCACCCTACGAGATGAGTCTTTGTCTAAATTATGAAATTACCAATTTAACTGATGATCATACAGCTTATTGTAAATCTTTAAGTCTCTTTTTCCTGGAATATTTTATCATTATAACTTTCATGAGCTTTAATTTGATCAGCAAAAATGCTCATTATTTCCCCTAAGTATTTAAAAGTAGTGGTTTTATCCTGTGTGTACAGCAGTCATCAACTTCTTGTGGAAAAACCCTGTCCTGTATGGGACATCCTCTGCGTCCGCAAGTGGGAGGTAAAGTCTTCTCAGGAAATTTATCCTAAATTCCACACCTAGCTCTTCCTTAAATGTTGAAATAAACTTACTCTTTTTGAAAGCCACTTTTGAGCTGAATAGAAACTCCAATTTCTATTTTCAACTGCCATCACTTTCATACAACATTTGAAAAAGTGATTTTAAAGTAGTTTAAGTAGTTTAAACAAGAAAAAATTTAAGATGTGTTATATAGTAAAAAGTACAAGATCAAAACAAATAAATATAGATAATGTAAACTATGCATATTTCAGTCAGATTGTTTATGCTTTCAATTGCGAATTCAATTGTGTTCAATCAGATTTGAAACAGGTATAACTAGAGTCTGTTTAGTTTCACTGGTATAATCCTAAATTTGCTTGTATAGTGTAGGGTCCCCCTGAGCCTGGAGCTAATCCCAGGAAGCACAGGGCACGGGGGAGGGGACACCCTGGATGGAGCGACAGTCCATCTCAGGATGTTTGGAGCATATCCATAAAAAAGCTAGGTAGCTAATGCTAACCATTGAGCCACCAAGCTGGCTGGTTTATTTTTCACGTTATTAGGCATTGCCTTTCCCTAAACTTATGCATGACAATACCTTTTCAAAATGTACCTTTACATATACTAAGATTTTCAAAAAAATTGCTCTTTTCCTTTTCTCTTAGAGACATAGTTTCTTGATCTCCTAGAGATCAATCTTTTCCTAAATAGTATACACACCTACAGGAAACATATGACACTTTGCTCCGTAATGTAAATAACAGGAATATTCTAAGCCTTGTCTGCCGAACCTTCGAAGTTTAATACCTAAACCATATTCCAGCTTTACAGCACTAAATACATTCACTCTCATTACTTAATTAAATGCCCCACTATCCAGTAATTATTTTGTTTTCTTACAGAACTTTAAGCTGTATAAGGCTAAATTAAACTAATACTGTAAGTTTCACCAAAATAAAAACTATGAACAAAAAGATTATCAATGCATTTACACATGGAATCGGAAAACTAATTATATTTTATTAACGATGTTTCCAATTATATCTATAGGAGTGAGAACTGAAAGCTTAACTTCCCTGCTTAAATGATCTAGAGCAATGAACTCCTAGCTGCACGTATAATACAGGAGGGTTTATCCCATATAAATATAAATAAGTGAAACCAGTGAAAATGAAAAGTGGCTATGGATTGTATGAAATATCCTATAAAATAAATACTCAGACAAAAAAATGTTGTAATTGGAATGAAGTTACTTTTCGGAGGATAATAAGCTTGTCAGTACTTCTAAGAATAATTTCAAAAGTTGTCTCAGAAGATATACATAATCTGTGACAGTCAAATAGTAATGACTAAACAGAAGCCTAATTTGTGCTTAGTCAAATATGATGTGGGAACCAACAGTTTAATAGTTATTTGTAACAACAACAATAACAGCAATTACAAGAACATAATAATAATAATATGAGAATTGTCCTTCTTATTATTATTATTGTTGTTGTTGGTCTTATTACATGAAAAATGACTTCACAGACTGGCTACTTCTTATACTCTAATTAGGTGCATATTTGTGTATCAGTAATAGAAACATAGTATTGATATTATAGGATAATACACAATATCACAAGTAATCAATGCAGAACACAAGAAACAACAATGGACGAACACAATCATCATTATCAGATATGCATATATCATTTCACAATTTAGTACACTTAGTAAGATTTACTTCATAAGAAGTTAAACAGTAAAATTAAATTCCATAAAAAACCTACAGTTCATCACCATCAATAACTCAAAGTTGTTTTCTGATTTTCTAAACAATTTTCAAAACAGTGATTAAACATCTTCAGTTAGATTATAGATCTAGATTATAGATACCGACATATAAGATTGGTAAAAAAAAAAAAAAAAGGTGAAATGTTTACCTGCACAAACACTTATCCCATTACCAGTATATCCACTTTTACAAAGACATACTTCTGAACCATTTTGAGTTTCACACTTTGCCTCCTTATGACATTTTATGCAGAAGTCAGAAAATTTGCATGGGTCCAGGAGAATAGAAAGCCATACTAGTCAAAAAAATGATAAACATTAAGCATGTTACTCAGAGGCAAAAACACTGTTAAACACAATATACAGGCTAAAATGGCTACAATTTGAGCAATTGGTATTCAAATTATAATAATGAACTAATAATGATGTAATGCACAGAAATAAATTCTTTAAAAAGCGAAATAGCTATTTCAAAGGTATCTTACTTTCTGCGCACTTCCTGTTTGTCAATATCAAGAAAATGACACTACTTAGATGCCCGACACACAGTTACATTCAGCTGGTACATGTTGAATGTGGCAAAAGCTTTACTTACCAGCTAAAAGTACAAGTTTCATTGGGAACTTTAGAAAAGACTCCATACTCAGGCTGGATGACGACTGCTTTTAGCTGAAACCTTCAGTCTGATGACGTTTGCCATTTCCTTACATCAGTTTTCCTGTTTCCTCCAACCTTGCCCTTCCTGTGCTGTTCTTTAATCAGCTTTTACAAACACTATTCTGTGAACTGCACCAACATCAGAAGAAAATGGTCAGCTAGCGTGTTACAAAGTCACAGAGTGACACATATTATAAAACAAAATATTTTTGGAATCATAGAAAGAGGCGGAAAGTAGAAGAATTCCTACATGAAAAAATTCCTTTTACATATCATTTTTCAGTCAACAGTTCATGATAATAAGAAGAGATTAAATGCCTTTTACAGTGACTGTGTTCGTGGTCAGTGTGTGTGTGTGTGTGATTTCTAAGGAGTATTTGCACAGAGAATGATGTATTTGTTTTGTAAATGAGTATTCCATTTCCTTTTTGTATGATTGCGGTAATACAGAAAAATGCACTTCCACTTATGAATTTAAATGCTGATACAACTGGCACATTTACATTTTCTCAATAATTAACTTTATAATGATTTTGTTCCCTTATCTGATTTAATTGATTTAGATGTAACATCAAAGCAGAAGTACAGGTCAGGGCTACAATTAATCTCAAAATTTCATAACACTTCATGAAATAAGAAACGGATGTATGTTGACACTTGTTTTAGAAAAAGGAAAAATAAATAAAATATTATTTTCTGTTGTGAGTCAGTAGAACAAGTGTGTCTTTGAAGATAAGCCATAAAATAACACAATTGGTGATTTTATTTGTGGTTAGGAATTCTATACCCTTTAGTTGGAAATGGACCTATTCTTTCTGTGAGAAATTACAATCAGGCTGCTTTGAGCATGACTGGGCACCTGGCCATTCCAAGTGTGTAGCAAAAAAGAAAAATGGAAAAGCCACAGAGTTATTAGAATATAAAAGTCTTATGAAAACATTTTTGATACTTTTTTATGTATAGGCCATTTAGAAATCATCTAAAAGTGTAGGACAAGAAAGGAATTCTAATTAATTATACAAATATATTTTAAGTCTAGGGGTGACACAGTGGAACAGTGGACCTGCAGGGTCTAAGTTTGAATTCATGCGATTTGTGGAGTTTGCATCTTCTCCCATTGTCAAAAAAATCAACTTGGGGCAATAACTTGTATTGATTTTTAAAACTTAATTCTTGGAAAAAAGGCTGACACATGGACTTCAGAACCTTAGGGTTGTGTATACAAAGACCAGCAGCATGTGCTCATGGGAAAACGTTTTTTGAATTGTGGGAGCAAGTTAGCATTTCAAAATAATAATGTTCTTGTTTTCTGTCATCAAAATGGCTGACAGGATTGTGCAACGTATTGAATTTCTTTCATCATGTAAATATACAATGTAAGCTCTGGGTCTCTCACATTTTTGTAATGTGGTGATACTAAAAATATAAAACATTGAGTCATGTCTGAACTGACTGTATTTTCGGTGGCGTTTTTTTTTTTTTTTGCATTAAATACACTGTCTTAGTATTGAAAGTTCATACACATGAAAGATTGATGATCTCATTTGAGTCATAATCTTGATATTATGTCATTATGCTATAAAAGTACGGTGGCCAATTAGTGTTAACACACAAATTCTTAAAACACTTTGATGAAATGACAACACATTATATGCTTTTACAATCATGTGGACAATTTAAATAAATGTGCTGTAAATGTAGAAAACACAAGCAAAACAAAAAAACGTTGCAAATCCTCTCAAAACACTCAAAGATGAAATGGGTTTCCAGGGGATAATGAAAGGAGACAAAGCAATTGGGGCTGTGCTATACATCAGACGTTTAAAGTATATCTATATGTTTTGAAAATGAGATATAGCATGACTCAATATCGATATGCTTTTATCGTGTGCTAACTTGATGGCGCTACTTAAGATTTTGAATAGAGATCAAAAGTATTTCTTCCTGGCTGTATGTATGTTCCATTGCATCCCAGAATTCATAACTAAACTGAAATCATTCAGTTAGCATCTCACAGGGAACTTGACAGGGGGTAAAGTGATGAATCATTGTTTGGTTCATTTTGTTTCAAACCATTGCCAAACGGATCACTTATTGCATAATTTATAATATTTTTTTCATGTTCCTGAAGGCTCATACCTTAAAATGAGGATCTTTCCAGATATTAAGAGCACTTTCAATGGTTGTCAGGCCTCTTTTTTTAGAACCCATGCAACAGATATAGGCATAATTTATTTTTGTCTTTTTTTCGAGACCTCTGTTTGGAATAAAGCTAATACAGGGCTTCCATCTTGTTGTGTGTTGACTCAATGAATTGTCTCCATATAATTAGTCATGAACACATCAAATTTTGCCTGTAAGAATACCTGTATGTCTTGTAGACACACAAAGAGCACCATAGGATAATGATTAAATGAGTTAAACATATAACTATAAATAATTGCTACATAATCACTTACGCTTCATATTATATAAAATACCCTTTATGATGGTTTGTTAACAGGTGCCTGGGTGGTACATTGGTTAGCACTGTTGTCTCTTGTCTTGGGGATGACAGTCTGAATCTCTGCCATAACTCCATGTGTGTGACTTTTTAAGGTTCTCCCTTTGTCATTCTGGGGTTTCCTCTGGGTATTGTGCATCCCCCCCCCCAAGTCCAAAAACTTACTGAGGTTAGTTGTAGTCATCAAATTGCCCATAGATGTGAATGGTGTGTCAGTGTGCCCTGTGATGGGTTGGCACCCCATTCTGGGTTGTTCCCTGCCTTGCGCTTGTTGTCTGTGGGATGGCCCCCGGCCCCCGGCCCCCTACAACCCTGAATAGGACAAAAAGTTACTGAAAATGGATTTATTGGTATGTAAATTATGGGAGTTTAGATATAAATATGATCATTCAGAGGCAAATAAGGGTCATAAAATACAAATGTGAAATAAAAACGATTAATTTCACCATAAACAATGATGGCGAAATGACATTTTCAACACATTACTAAAATTAAATATCCCATTCATAGTTGTTAGTATTAGCCTACTGCAGATTTTTTTCAAAATAAAAAGAAATTTAGGGAAATTGTAGCTGAGCCAATGCACCATGAAATATTAATATCTGACATAGCTACAAAAAACAATTAATTTGAAGAATACTCATAAATGCAAAAGTATACATGCATGCACACTGATCAGCCATATCATTAAAACGACTGACAGGTGAAGCAAATAGCACTGATTATCTTGTTAAATTGGCCATTAAAATGTTGAAAAGTGAACAGTCAGTTCTTGAAGCTGATGTGATGGAAGCAGGAAAAATGGGTAAGTGTAATTATCTGAGTGACTCCGACAAGGGTCAAAGTGTGATGGCTAGATGACTGGGTCAGAACATCTCCAAAACAGCAGGTCTTGTGGTATGCAGTGTCAGTACCTACTAAAAGTGGTTTATGGTTGGCCATCCAGTGAACTTGCGAGATGATCGTGGACACTTAAGGCTCACTGATTCGTTTAGGGAATGAAGGCTAAACCATCTGGTCCAATCCTACAGGAGAGGTACTGTAGTACACACTGCTGAAAACGTCAATGCTGGCTGTGATAGAAAGGTGGCAGAATACACAGGGCATCACAGCTTGATGCATGTGGGACTGTGTAGCCGCAGACCATAAGAGTGCCCGTGCTGACCCCAGTCCCGCAACCAAAAGCCCCTATGATAGGACAAACATCAGAACTGGACCATGGAGCCATGGAAGAAGGTGGCATGGTTTGATGAGTCACATTTTCTGTTATATGTGGACGGCCGGGTACGTTAGTGTCATTGACCCGGAGAAGAGGTGGCACTAGGGTACACAATGGGAAGAAGGCAAGCAGGTAGGGGCAGTGTGATGCTCTGCTGGGAAACCTTGAATCCTGGCATTCATGTGGATGTTACTTTGACATGTACCACCTACCTAAACATTACTGCAGATGTAAAAGTACGCCCCTTCATGACAACGGTATTCCCTGATGGCAGTGATCTCCAGGATAATGCACCCTGCCTCACTGCAAAAACTCGAGTGGTTTGAGGACCATGAAAAGGAGCTTAAGGTGTTGACTTGGCCTTCAAATTCCCAAGATCTCAATCCAATCGAACATCCGTGGGATGTGCTGGACAAACAAGATCAAGCCACAGATGCTCCACCTCGCAACAAGCAATGTGCCGTAAAAAGTACAGACCTAGTGGTCTAGCAAGCAGTGGAAAAAAGTTATATGGTCAAAACAATTGGACCCATAGCATCAGACTGAATAGACATTTACACAAAACACTATGTTGAAAATAAAGCAAACAAAGCAATGCCTTTCAGTAGGAAAAGGGACACAAAACCCATATTTAAAGCTCTTTGGCTCCACCAAGTCACAAGCAGATCTAAATTTTCTAAAAGGAGAATGCATGGGAAAGTTATGAATTCTATGAGTGGCTAAATTGCCAAAATGTCTCCAAACTTAGAACAACACAAAGAAGTGTGTAATCTTCACTCACATCAGGTCATGGTTCATCAGCCCACTATCAACAACAAAAAAAAAACATAGTGGAGTACCAAAAAAGAAATCAGTACTGACTCAATAAATATGAATACTTGTTTTCCAAAAATAATTTGCATGAGAGTTCTGAAGCAGCGTTCTTTGGGTACTTCTATTGAAAACAATTGAAAAAAATCAATCACTTTCACATGAAGAACAGTCCCCAGTCCGGTTATGCTTTGCTGAATCTGGACCTAGAATACCTTCCATTATTGAAACAACCATGAATTTTGCTCAGTAAGACAGAATTCTAGAGAATTACAGAATCATCAGTGCTGTTGGCTCTTGCAGCACAGCAATGACCTGGAACATACTAACACAAAATATTCAGGCAAATAAAAATATTAAAAAAATATGAAAGGTATTCAAGCAAAAACTCCATCATAGCAAAAAAACAAAAATGTGAACTTATACATATATTACATTTACATTCTTTTATTTTTGCAATGACTTTTGTCCAAGGCTGCATATACAAATGAAGTAGATAATAGGCTGTATGCTGTTAATAATTGTTTACTGAGCTGCAGAAATCATTGAGAGGCAGGCCAAATTCTTCCATGAAGTTGTAAAAGACTGATCAATAAGTTAAGAAAACACTTGACTGCAGTCTTTGCTCTAAAGTGGTATAAAATGCTGATATGATATGATTGATATGATACATGGAGCCCAGGAGCATCAATATTGCGTAGCAATATTAAAGTATCAATTTTTGTATTAGGTGTTAATTCCGGTCTGGTTAACGATATGTACTGTCAAAAAAAATGTACACACGCTGACAATGACACAAGGCATATGGTTTTTACAGTACTGCATGTTGTCTGGTGACATGAACCCACCCACATTTTGGGATACGCAGCAAAAATAGTTAGCCTAAGAAAGTTTACGAACGTTAAAAAAATTGCTCAAAAAATGAATAACTTATGAAGTCATTGAGTTTTATAATAATTTTTATGCCATATGGTGTTCATTAATCAATGACATTTCTGCCATTTGCTACCTTTCATGCCCCAGAATTGCACAATTAAGAAAACTGTAACGTGTAAAATGTTGAGTAGATTTTTTTAAATTGAGAAATAAGTCAAACTGACATATACATGTGTTGCAAAGACAAAAAAAGACTACCAAATTAAAGATGTATGCTGCCTTGCATATGCTTAATGAAGAACTTATAAAGCAAGGTTGACAATGAGCATGGAACTCTGCTTTCCAAACTTTTATGTAGCTAGCCTTGATAGTGAATTTCATTAAATGAGTAATAAAATTTGTACCATCCTAAACTGCAACATAAATACATTGTAAATTGTAATCAGAAATAATGAGAATCCATACTTTAGAATAACTTCTGATTCTAAAAAGCATACGTCGAAAATAAATGTGATTAACTGGTTACTCTGAACTCACAAAGGGAGAGGATGAACATTATGTTTCATTGCATTCAACCGACTTTTTAAAAACTATTCAGCTTCAAATAATTGAATTTCTTTAGTCATTAGCTTGTTGTTAAGTCTCATTAACTCAAGATTTTTTTTAGCAAGTTTCATTAATTTGTGGATTTCAGTGGACCTAACCACTGCACTTAATCAATATGACTCACAATGTTTAGTGACTTGTAAAAGAAAATAATACGGCAAGAAATTCAAAAGCCACAAATATCAAATATAAAATAATTTTGCTAGCAAACTTTTGGAAGAGGATTTATAAATATATTGAGGGACAAGTGCAAAGTAATATCGGCACCCCTGTCAGATCATTAAAGCTTGAAAAAAATATTGCGTTTTGGTTTTGGGAAATAGATACTTGGTGTCCTGTTATAGTGGCTTGGAAACGGACAGGGCCAGCTTCCCTGCAAACTGAAAAACAATAGAGCAGAGCAGTCAGCTAGCAGACTTCCTCCCTCTGGTATTAGTGAACACCATCCAGAGTGTAAGCTGTGCACAATCAGCAGCCGGAACCCCCGCCCAGCTGCATGGCCTTCTGTTACCCTTTAGCAGAGGCGATCGCTTAGTGAAAAACAATTCACATTCTGCCTGTGTGAAGCCGTAAGATGTTGGTACATTTCCATTATTATCCACAAAAACTTCTTTCATTGTTTTGCATAGAGATACCTGTCTCAAAGAAGCCATAATTCAGGTGATCCTCTGCAGCTGCAGTCCACATGAAGAAATGTTTAACAGGAGCCTTGGTGCAGAATGAATCACAATTTTTTTTTTCTTCTCTTCTGTGTGTATTATTTTGCTATCCCATAAAGTGTAATAAATCAGCAGAATACTTTTTTTTTCCAAAGTGTACCTCTGAGAAACTGGTCTGTTTTGACTTTTCTGTTATGGTTTGCTTTATTGAAGGAGGGGAACCCTGTAAACTCTGCTGATTTTTAACGGGTAATATCTTCAGCATGTGGCACTTTGATCAGAAAAAGGCAGAGATATAGTCACTGAAATTTAATCAGTGTGCACTGTACCTGAACTGTTGTATTGCCTTATATATTGATACATATTACACTGCAGCAAATGTCGGGGGGGGGGGGTAAGGAATGCATTTCTTTGGCTTTAGTATATTGTGATGAAAAATGTTACATTTTTGTTTTCTTAATTTCTTAATACTACATGTGTCTGAGTACACTGTTACTGCTTCAAAGGTGATTTTATGACCATAATTACAAACGGAAGTTAAACGGAAGCAGACTTACGACTTGAGTGAGAACTCAGTTAATTTGACGTTCACACTGTTCAATCATATTTGTTCAAAAAGGAAAGGTAAGATACCACACCACACGATATCATCGGAGCTTTGAAGTGCTGCAGTGTGACCAGCCTTTGTTTAAAGTGTTAGGAGCTTGTGGACAGTTTTGTACGGAGCCTGTGAAGTCCCAAAAAATGACATTTTTTCATTCTGTGCACAAGAAATTTTATTGTGTTCACAGTAATTTTGGCTTATTAAGCATTTATCTATTGAGTCATGCTACTATGCTAATTTTTCCTTTAATTTTGAAGAAAATGAAGAAAACAGGTCCATGTGTGAGATCTCACAATGCTTTTACAAGATGTATTTCACTATCCATTTTCCATAATCTAATGGTGTAGGTGTCACTCTGCCCGTCCTGTAAGCCTTGCCTCTCCTCTTCTCCTCCCTAGCATGGCCCCAACTTGTCACACCTGGTGTTTGTTAGTCTCGCCTCGTATTCCTGCCCTACTGTTAATCACTACCAGCTGCCTTGTGTTTGCTCACTCCTTAGTCCAGTATTTAAGTGCTTCCCAGTCCTGTGCTCCCCAGTTCTGTCATTGTTATCTGTTCGTGCTTGTGTTTCTCTGCCATTAAAGTCCTCTGTGAGGAGGTTGCAGCCTGCATATGGGTTGTGTTTCTTCATGTGGTTGTGACAGTAGGAGAGAGTTTGATATTGGCAGGGGGGACACAGCTTAATAATATAAATACAATGGTACCAAATTAAATATGGGGGCGGGTGTCGAGTCATGGTGATCCTAGACATTATCCTAGCAAAGGCAAGACAGGAAATACTCGTGCCAAGGTCCTAGTTCATTCCTCTCTCACACATATGCTATGGACAATACAGAGGCAGCAGTCAGTATAATCACCACTTTTTTGGAATCTGGGAAGAACCCCAGAGGCCCCTCCCTGAGGAAATCTCTCCAGACTCTCCAAGTGAAATACTGGGAACTGCAAAATCATCCACATTGCTGGAATTTGCTGCACATTCAACCTTTGATACATATTCTGATTCCTTGTGCAAGAAGACAATGATATTTACTATCAAAAGAATATCAAAAGAATAATTAAAATGAATAAAGCTTTCCCTGTGATATTAACATTTAGGCTTAGCTTTACTTTTATTGGTGATATGAACTATTAGTTTTATGATGATTTTTAGTATAACATTGTATCTTATAATGTTATTTATATACACTTTTATAACAATAACTCATTCAGTGCACCACAGTCGTCCTTGCATATTTTGGCTTAATGCTTGTAATCAGCATCCAAGCAACGTAATCATTCGCTGTAATCACTGAAGTAGTGGGGTGGATGCCCTGGAGGAGGTGTGCCCCTTGATGAGGCTTCATGTGTGTATAATCGTGTATAATTAGGCAAGGTTCTGAATCACAAGTTTTAGTCTTTGTTTCTTATATTTGGGTCATAATTTATGTTATGGTATTGGTGTGGGTAGAGGTGAAATACAGTCAAATTTCAAAAATGTCTGGATGCTTTGAAATTACTGAAGAATATAATTTATTAAAAAATTATGTTTATGTGGAACCCCAGTCTATTAGAAAACCAGACGTCGTATTTATTTACAACAAGGAATTTAACCTGCTACCTCGTGATATAGCTGACCACAACCCTACAAAACTCTCCCAGAAAGATGCTGAAGAAACATCTCCAAGGGAAGTAGTATATTCTGTACACAGTAATATTTTTTATGTTCTCTTTTCTCAGATTTAAAAACCCTTCCCTGCGTTTGCTTAAGTTACACAGATACGCTTGTTGAACATGGACTGAGGCTAGACGTTAACATGAACATGCCAAGTATTTGGGGATATTTATTTGTTTATAATTTTCTAGTTGTAAATAAAAGTAACTGATCACACGTTACAGGCCACAGAACTCAAAGAGGCTACAGGCTCATGCTGGTAATTGCTCATGGTCTAGTAATTACAATGTGCAAAAGACAGCTTTTCAGTAAATTGGTTGTGCTGGTGTCATTTACTAAATTATCTTTATTAAATCAGCCACCCAACCCTACATTCCTCCATGCTATCACAATGACCTATTAACATATTCATAAAGCATGTATAACACCTTCAGCACCATGTCATCCATCATAAATAAATAGTTCATACTGTACCTCAGTTTAATGTGTATATATTTGCATGCTAAGGTTGGGTATGTACAATGGAATAACAAAAGATACCATCTTATTGGAAGTTTATATATATATATATATATATATATATTAGCTGTTGTGATATAATGCACTTAAATTGAAATAAATAAGAAAAGTAGATGTTGGATCAGCTTTATAAATATGGCCATTTTGAGCATTTTAGTACGGCAGCGTATTGTTGCCACCATGACAAAAATTACCATTTGCTGGGGTAAAATATCTGTTACATAAGATTATCTAAGAGATATACCGAGAACTTAACTATCATATTTAAGTACTAAAACTGTGCTCATCAGTTTTTCCCATAACCACTCACTGGGTGTTGGCCTCATGCTGAGACTGGAGCCTATCCCAGAATGCACAGGGGATCGAAAATGATGACCTCTCTACTTTACAAATCAGATTGTTAGTCTGAAACTACAAGGGCTACAGCGGTGTGAAACAGTGCTGAATGCGCCATCGTACAAATCTGATGCCAAAAACACTATAGTTTGCAACCAAAAACATATTCATATCATGAAACTAAGGACATACTAAGGAGAGTAAAAGGGCAGCAGTTCCTGTCGACTCAACAGAAAGAGAGAAAGAGAGAGAGAGCAGACAAACCATAGGATCTACAAAGTACTTGCCTTATATACACCAACAGTGGTCAGTAAAACATGCAATTGTCTTTGACCTCTGGCAGCTTGGAAATGTGCATTTTTTAATATTTCTTACGACTAGACTTTTCTATTTATGTTAGCAGGTATCCCATTTTTCAGGTCTCTAATAAAGCAGGACACCACATTTTTAACAAAAATAGCAAAGTGTTGTTGTTTATATAATACATTTATATAGATTTAAGATTTAAAGGTATTACAAGGAAATATTGAACTGATATGTGCAGCTCTGCTGATGTAAACAGGTTTAAATTGGACCCTAAATTACAGTTTTTGCCCGCTTATTATTTTCTGTTCGTTGCTATTGCTCATTTTGATGAATTGTTAGTCACTTAATTGTGATATTTTGCAAAAAAGAAGTTAAACAATAAAGTTTATAGTGCAGAATTTGTATTTTATAGAAGTCAGAATTTTTAGCAGTTGGATAGATACTAGAAATTTATATGTAATACCTAACTTAAATTGTACATTGAACTCTAAATTAATTTTTTAGTGTATTAATTCTGGCTTGTAGTAATCTAGACTTTGCTCAATAACATAGCTTCATACTAACGTATGTAATAATTCAATCAAATAGAATAAAATACTCTGCAATGAGTTGGCGCCCCATCCTGGGTTATTCCCTGCCTTGCACCTGTACCTTCTGGGGTAGGCCCTGAATGCATGCAACCTTGCACAGGACAAGCGAGTTTGGAAAATGGATGGTTGGAAAATTACAAAACTAAATACACATAAGCATTTATGAAAAAGGTAAAATATCAGGCAGTCACTCTGCACCATCTCACTCTACCCTCAAAATCAGTCAGTTCAAGTAGTGGCCTGTACTATGAAGCGAGGTTACTGGCTTAAACCTGTCAGATTTAAGGTAGTCTGGACAAAATGTAAGTGAACGAATATGAAGACCATTTAAACTGTGGTACCTTAAATCCGACAAGTTACCCTGATAAGCCAGTAACCTCGCTTCCTAGTACAGACCACAGGTCATCATCAATGTGCATGTACTGCTGGACTATTTTCAGGCAAATGTTATTTAAAAAGTTATTTAGGAAACAAGTATGATTTTCATATTTCAGGTCTAATTGGTTTCAAAGTGGGAAGTGGCCGTGTCAGATTTCTCTTGCCTTGCGCCTTTCTTGGACATCAGAATGTGTTTTCACCCAGAGCCATTTGAAAATGCACTGTTAGATATTTTACAGAGATTTTAGCAGCTTGACAGCAGGGGGCAATATTGATGCATGCGACAGGGCAGTGGAGAAATTCTTACATGTATAGATTTTGTTTCTGATAAGACATTGGTTGGCATCCATTCAAAGATTTGAATTTAGAATAAACAATAAATACTTGTACCTGTCTGGCCCCACATTCAGTTTCTAATTATAATAGTTTGATATCAGTCACATTTCATATAAGAATTGCATTTTATGGATATTTTAAAGTCATTTTTGGGAGCTTGTTTGAAATTGTGATGATAATCTGTAGTTCATCACTTAAAGTAAAAAGAATCTCTGTATGCTTGTCTGTATAATAACAATAATAATAATAATAATAATAATAATAATAATTGTTATTATTATTATTGTTGTTGTTATTTACAGGCATTAGATAAATGTATGCGTAAATAAATACCTTGTGATTGATTTTACAGCTAATGGATAAGTGACGTTATTTAATTATGAACATATGTGAGTAGTACATTTGTCAAATGCAAATATGTTTTCCGTACTTAAATAGCTAGGTAGGCAGGAATCATCACTCAAAAAGAAAAAAAAAATAGCAATGCGCCCTCCTGTTGCTGTCAGTGCTGAGAGTGTTGGATTTGTCAAGGTCATAGATTGTATTCCAGTGTTATGTTCTGTTTGGCGCTGTTGCTATGGAGAAAGCAAATTGGACAAATCAGGCCCTCTGACACTGTGATGCATGCTTTTAACAGAAGAGTGAACAGAATGTCTACATTCAGTACCAATCGAACTGTCACACTTTTAATGACAACCTTTGAAATTTTCATTTTGTTTGTGGTGGGGTTTAGTGGTGCTTTTATAAAATGCTGAATTTAAACATATTTCACATCAACAACAGGAAGCGGGATGTTATACAGTAGTTGGCCTGAGTATCAATTATCGGTGCCACTTTACAATAAGGCTACCCATATAAAGAGTTTATGAATGGTTTATGATCTGGTTACTAATTAGGTTATAGCACTTTGTAAATTATTAATAGACGATTTTAAACAAGTTATAACACAGTTTTCTTTTTATTAATGAGTTACTATCATTTACAAGTGGCAAAAGGGAGCCTTATTGTAAAGTGGTACCCAATTATCTTTGTTGGTTGTCATATTAAGTCAATTAATCTTGATTATTATTTTGTCAGAAAACACATTATTTGTGACACCACACTTGACACAAAGTATACTTTAATAATTTTCATTTAGTGCTGTTCAAAGAATTCCTGATGTTAAAGCAATTAAAATATACATTTATCAAAGCTTAGTCCACAATACAATACAATATCCATGGACATTTTAAACACATTCAATACAATTTAATATTAGTTTAGCAAAAAAAAGGGGGGGGGGGGCATTAAAAAATGTAACTCTTGCAAGTATTGAATGCATGAATGACCAGTCTGTAATTATCCCTCAAAAAAGGACAGCACTCACTTCCTCTGTTTATTGTAGATAAACAACGATCAGGCATAACATTAGAACCACCTGTGTAATATTGTGTACGTCCCCTTGATACCATCCAAAACAGCTCTGATTCGTCAAGGCTTGGCTTCCACAAGATCTCTGAAGGGCCCTGTGGTATCTGGCACCAAGATGTTAGCAGCAGATACTTTAAGTCCTGTAAGTTGCAAGGTGGGGCCTCCGTGGACATCCAGCACATCTCACAGATTCTTAATCGGATTGAGATCTGGGGAATTTGGAAGCCAAGTAAACACCTTGAACTCCTTTTCATATTCCTCAGACCACTCCTGAACAATTTTTGCGTTGTGATTGAGCACATTTTCTTGCCGAAAGAAGTCACCTCCATCATGGCTCCATGGTCCAGTTCTGATGCTCATGTGCTCATTGTAGGCACTTTTGGTGGTTAACAGGGCTCAGCATGGGCATTCTGACCAGCCTGCGACCTGAGGCCTCGTACACAGCAACATATGATACGCGGTGTGTTCCGATACCTTTCTGTCATCACTAGCATTAACTTTTTCTGACAATTTCTACTGCAGTAACTCGCCTGTCAGATCGGACCAGATGGGTTAGCCTTCACTCCCCTAATGTATCAGTGAGCCTTGGGTGCTCATGATCCTGTCACCAGTTCATTGGTTGGCCTTCCTTAAACTACTTTTAGTAGGTACTGACCAGTGCAAACTGGGAACACTCCACAAGACTTGCCGTCTTGGAGGTACTCTCATTGAATCATCTAGCCATCATAATTTAGCACTTGTCAGAGTTGCTCAGATCCTTACGCTTGCCTGTTTTTCATGTTTCCAACTCATCAAATTCAAAAACTGACTGTTCACTTGCCTAATATATAATGGCACAGTTGACAGGTGTCTATGTAATGTGATAATCAACGTTATTCATTTCATTTGTCGGTGGTTTTAATGTTATGGCTGATCAGTGTACAGCATCAGTTCTGTAAAACTGTTTAGCCAAAAAATGTATGATGGCCTGAAATATCCCAGAATTCCTGAGCTTAAACAATTTAATGTGAACCTGTGTGTGAACTTTAAAGTTAGTGAGTGCCCATTTTTTAACATTTAAGCACATGCCCCTCAAAAAGTCTTCCCTGCCTTGATATACAAGATTGTAAGAAAAGTATAATAATTGTTCACACTGCATCCCACCGCAGAGAAATAAAACAAGATGACAGCTGGCTAGTGAATGGGGAGGCTTCGTATCTTCGTATTTGTATATCCGATTGACGTATACATTAGTTGAAGGATGGCTGCCGTCAAACTGAATCTCTCTTGCTTTTGTTGTCTGCAAAATGATTCGACTCACGATCCCTTGTGCGTGTGTGAAGGAAAACTCAAGTCAGAGCAGGAGAGAGCAAGTGGTTACCCATGTAGGGATTGTAAATTGTATACGGTAAATGGCAAGTGATCACCGCCTTCGAGCGTACAAATGTCTTAGGTAATAAAACTGAGCTGGACCTGATCAAACTGATTGCCTTGTTGGCTTTTAAATAGGGTCATCTGCCTGATACGGGAAGTGATGAGGATACTAAGGAGTGCAAACAGGAATGAGTCAGTCTACTCAAGTACTACAGAGTTGATTATTTAAAGGGGTCTCGACCCCATTGTGTGTGAATAAATATCGAGAAAAAAATAGCCAAGTAACTTGCAAACCTGCATTTTATTTTCAGGCCTCCACTCCAATACTGACTACAATAGACATTATTATATACAGCACCAATGTATAAGGAGCATACAAAGTAGCATACCAGCTAGAGAAGCAAGATAACAAGCACAAGCACACAGGCTGAAGGCCCAGGAGAGTCTCGGGTGAGGTACCCCTGAGCAAGGTATTTAACCTAAATTGCTTTTCTAAATGTCCATCTGTGCAGCTATAGGCCATGTAAGTCCCTTTGGATAAAATTGTCTGCTCAAGAAGTAATTAATACACAGCAGTCTAATGAATATTAGAATGTGTTTTACAGTAGGAAAAAAAAGAATGTACAGTAGAGCTTATTATCTGATAAAACTCTGTGCAGGTACTTGTTTACAGTCAAGAAATATCAGCAGAATTATTGTTATAATATATTCCACATATAAAAATTTCTCTTGATATTCTTTTGAACATGGCAACATAATTTTTTCATGAAGACCTGTTCCATATAATTGTCCGATAAGTTTTCATATGGGGGGCAGCATGGTGGTTTGCACTGTTGTCTCACTCCTCTGGGACCTGGGTTCCATGCGCGTGGAGTTTGCATGTTCTCCCCGTGTCGTCGTGGGGTTTCCTCCAGGTACTCCTGTCTCCCCCCACAGTCCAAAGACATGCTGAGGCTAATTGGGGTTACCAAATAGTCCGTTGTTCGTGTGTGTGCCTGCGTGGGTGAGTGAATGGTGTGTGAATGTGCCCTGCAATGGGTTGGCGCCCCATCCTGGGCTGTTTCCTGCCTTGCGCCTGTAGCCTCCGGCATAAGCTTTCGAACCCCCCGTGATCCCTAACAGGATAAGCAGTTTCAGAAAATAGATGGATGGCTGGACGTTTTCATTGGCAAGCATGCTTAAGTGAGTCTTTTCTTTCCATACCTTTAATTTTTATCAGGTGAAACTGGCTTGAAACTGGTGTTTAACCTCAACTGCACCTATATAAGTATCATTTAATGCAAAACCTGTGGTTGTTGCACTGTGATGTCACAGGTCAGAGCCTGCGTTGGTCTGGCTTCCATGAGGAATGAATGTATAATAAAATGTTGATTTTCTTTCCTAGCATGGAGCAACTGACTTTTATGCACAATAACCATGGACTGACACCAGGTCACAGTTTGAAGTGTCGTACTTGTTGGATTTAGAAGAGCATTTAGAGTCATCTTAAAGCTACTTGAACAAAAATTGCTGCTGTTCACTGTATAGGCTTTCTGTTCTGAATCTTTAAGCAGTGGATTTTCATAATTTCTGAAGTAGCTTAATTGGGGACACAAATGTTTTTATCATTGAGTGTGCAGCCCCTAATAGCATTGCCCATAACAAGTTTAGTGGCAATCCCCCCTCCCCCACTAAAGTGTTAAAGTGGTTGCACATTCTCAGTTTGCCATGTTGGGACTAAATTCACACCAATATCTGGCATCCCAGTGGAGATTCGCGAAGTGCATGCACTAAGCTGCCTGAGCATTACAAAAAAAGGTGACACAAAACTAACAGCCTCCAAATGCTGGAAAAATAGAGATTAGATGTATTCAGTGCTTGCACCGTTTACCAAATGCCTTTTGGAAGCCTCTATTAAAACTATTTATTGAAAGAATTTATGTACGTGGGCAAAGATATTAGGTGGATTCATTACTCTTTTTCATATGGAAAGCACAAGCTATTGTTTTACAACCAAAGCACTTGCTGGAGAATATTTAACTGTACAGCACCTATCAGTGATTCCCCTAAAAGAAAATGCTAAAAATTAGTATTAGTCAAGAGGAAATGAAATGGTTCTAAAAGCTGTTTGAAAAAGGAATGCATTTCTTTGAATTTGCATTACTCGAAATGAAAGTGAAACTAAAAGTTTATGAGAGTAGAAAAGAAACCTAAAATGCTACCCAAAGTAAAAATAACTGCAGCAGTTTCTTACTGCAATCCTCACAAACCCTCAGTCTCTTCATCTTGACTTGTATAGACATCGGTAAATCATTCACAGCATGTTTTCTTCGGCAAGTTTAGGTGTTATTCGTTAAAAATGAGTGTGACTTGGGGGACAGGGAAAATTGAACCATTTGCGTTAACACCTTACTTGAGGGGACAGAAACTCGGTTACTACTGAAGAACTAATACAGCTCCTGCATGAAGTACATGAACCTTCGTGACTGAATAATGATGAATGAAAATGGGATCAGTATTTGACTAACACTTAGTTTCTGGTCAATTAATATGTTAAGCATGTTTGTACTAATACATTATTTTTACCCCTTCAAGAAAAGTGTCACCAGTTATACCTGATTATATTTTTCGGTCCCACTTTACTCGACATTAATTTGACATTAAATTGTCCTTTAAAGCCCTTCACCTGCCAATAGCAGTGGAATATCTTGTTGAATAGAGAAGGTTATAACCTTTGCATGATATGCGGCACTCGTTGCACCAAAATTTTCCACTGTTATTAAAAACTTAGCTGTGTTATTGAAAAGTGAAAATTAAATGCTATAATCTGATTTACTTGAATAACATTGCTTGTAGATACGAAAACAGTGCAAATGCTTACTGGTCTATAGATCAAGAGTCTATATGCCTTTTGGTAAGTTAATTTGAATTTAATAATAAAGGTTAATAATTTAACATATGCATTTGTCTTGGACAGTTATAGAATGAAATAGTAACATTTTTTTTGGACAGGAAAGGATCATTACTCTAGAACATTTTTGTTCATTATTTGGCAAATAATTAGATAAGTAAACTGTTTATAAATGTGTATTTAAAATGCACACTTCAATTAAATATAGATGAATACATTATAAAATATATGAATTGCCAATTAAATTCTAATTAGCTTTATATGCTATATATATTAAACAGAGTTCTAAATGAAGGAGCAGCAAATGAAAGAGCAGTGGAAAATAAAGGTATGTAAACCCCATTCTCACCTTTAAATATATGTATTTATCGCATGGTGCTCTAATCATGTACCGGAGAGCGAGTGGCTCAGAGTACCTGCATGTCGTTCCATGTGATTGTGTGGATTTTCTTCAGTTACTCCAGTTTCACAGTTCCAAAGATCAAAAATTTGTCGCTGGACAACTTGGTGTTTCTAAATGTTCCACAGTGGATAAGTCTGTGCCCTAAAATGGACTGAAATCCCATCCAGGGTGTTCTGTGCCTTGTGCCCTGCGTTTCTAGGGATTGGCTACAGGCTCACAGAGACCCAGTACTGAATAAGTGGTTATGGAAATGTATGGATGGATAGAAGGTACAATGTATTTTCTGCTTTTATTGTGACCTTTTAGGTCTTCCCATATATATTAAATTATTCTATTGTCGGGTTTATGTTTCTTAGCAAGGCAGCATGGTAATAAATTCACATACCAATAAGCTCAAAAAAAACAGACACGCATTTTAATTTTTCCTTCTGTATGCCAACACACCTGACATCAATTTATGTATGTGCTGTGAGAATCGCTCTCAAAAACCCCTCCTTATTGTGCATGGCACATAAGCAGATAGATGTATTTTTGGAGACAGGGGTTTTAAAGAAAATCTAGAATACTGAGGCTTTTGCACCCTTGGGTGTTGATACGCACAAAAACAGGGAAGTTGAATGACTGCAGTTACATAAAAAAAAAAAAAAAACTGTCAGAGAGAAAATGATTGATGTTGAAGTCACTTTTGAGTTATCATTACAGTTTTTTTAATCCTTCAGGATTGGTGTGTTTGGGGGATGGTGGTAACTGTGGACAAGGGGGGACACATAGGTATTGTTTTTTCATTTACTATATACTGTATTTGGGCTCACTGTTTTGCACACCCTTCAGGATATTATTCAAAAAGCATGTGGTTAATCACTGTTGTTATACCTGCATCTGCCAAACCCAGCGAAATATTTAAACTCTCTGAACCTGAAACCTGCATACAGGACATTAGCAACTGGTTTATTCTGAACGTTATGCTGAATTTTCTCCTGCTGAATTCCTGACAAGACTGAATGTTAGTGGACTCTGTGTCAAGTGTTTTATAATGAGTCCGGATAGCTTCAGTGCCAGTGTGCATTCCAGAATAATGGCTGGTGATGGGGATGTTTGACCACAATATTTGAAATGTACTCTGACTTAGCAGGACAGAAAATGCTGAATATAGCAGGACAAGGAACGCTATCCTTCAGTCTTTGAGGGATAGAGGGGCTCTGTTAAAAGTTAAGAGGGTGAGTCAGTTCACCATTCCCGCGTTTGTCATCCGATCATTATTCTAGCTGCCTGGTTGTGAGGTATATTGTTTTTTTTTTCTTTTCAGTAGCCTTTGGACAAGTATAAGTAAACATTTAGATCTCTTGTACTTTCCTCCCACTGTCTGTCAACTTTAGAGTAGATAAAATACTAAATTTTACCTATAAAGCCTAAAACATCATGGGGATTTTTCCCATACATCCCATACTGATTTCTCAACCTACTGAATCCAAAAATACAACAGAGCCTAGGCATATAGAGCTCTTGGCAGAATTATGGAATCATGAAAGATGAAATGGTAACATTTCCTGTATGAAAGGGTAGTAGCACCCCCAAGCACACGTGCAAGAACACACCATCTCATCTGGACATCCACAGAGGGCCCTGGGCAGATATTTTGGCCCCTTGGCTATATGGACGGGGAAAAAAACTGAAATCCTCCTCACATATGCACAGATGCAGGCAAGGAAAAGGAAGCGATAAAACATGAAGGAAGTGAGCATAACACTGGTTTTGTTGTGTATGCTAGTATGTTTGGATTTTATAAAGAAAACTCACCCCATAGGAGCTGAGATGGTGTCCATTGGTTTACATGCAGATACTCTTGGAGTTTTCTTTATTTTTTAAGAAATAGATCTTGTTAATTACAAACCTATGTTTGTACGTGTGTGTGTGTGTGTGTGTGTGTGTGTGTGTGCGTGCACGCACATGAAACAAATAGAAGTATATTACCAGTGTTCGGTTGTTTCTGACTTTTGATAGTTTTGGGTTGGGTATATACATATGTGCCTTTTCTTTATGTTCATTATTTGATTCTAAATACTATGACAAAAAAAAAAAAAAACATTTTAGGTATTCAGATAATCTGAAATTTTGAGGAAAACGTTTTGACAATAACACCAGACGCTATGAGGTGCCGCTGCGGAGTGTGTCGGGCTTGCATGTCTTGTCTGTGTCGCAGGGGATTCCTTCAGAGGTCCAAAGACGTGCTGTTAGGCTAAATTACCCGTAGCGTGTGCCTTTGCCCTGCGATGGACCCGCATGCCTGCCAGCCTGGTGCCCCGTAACTCCTGGGAGATGCCCCCCTCCCCTCATCGTGACCCTGACCAGGATAAGCAGCTGCAAGATGGATGAACTTCAGTTTTACCCATCAAGGCTTTACCTCTTTCCTCAGTTCTTTTACAGTGACTAAAATAACTGTCTGTCATTATGAATAATTGCCCGACATCTGATAATAAAATGTGGGATTTTGGTTTGACGGCCTGCTTTATCTTATCTAAAGTGATTTGGGATATTAAGGCCAAGGCAAGAAGCAGATATTCCTCTGGCAAAGTAACCTCAGATGGTGTGACTGGATACCTTGGACAAAACATCTTGCAAATTGGCAGTGATTTGTTGGGTCACTAGATATGCTATTCAGATACCCTGAGGCCCCAAATTTTTAACGTTTTTTTTAAGTGCAAAAAATTATTTATTTTAGTGAAATACAGGTATTGTATCCTCATTTAAAAAAATAACTAAGTATGATATGCCAGAAAGATACTTTAAGGGACTTGAGACCCTTTGACTGCTTTGGGCACGTTAATAGAAAAGAAGTGAAGAACAAGCAGACACAAGAAAAAATTATTCATCAGAGGATTAAGCTCATTTTACTGAGCTTAAAATTTCCTTTGTTTTTCCTGTCGTAGATGCTGTTGTGTGTTCTGGATATTAAGACCTTGTCTTCCAACTCTGTCCACCTGAAGTCTTGTTTGCTTTCAGTCAATTTGCACGCTTCCACTTAAGGGAACTGTTTTTCAAAGCTTTATAGCTTTTTATTCAAGCCAGCTAGACAGAGAGAGAGAGAAAGAGAAATGAAAGCAACATACAAACACAAGATCACTGAAGTCTCTAATTAGGATTATACATGCGATTTGAAGTTTTACTAGAATTTTGCCCTTCTATGCCTCTATGCAAATGCTGCAGGGTCGCTCTGTTGCCCAACATTGCCAGGGTTTTGGGTTCAGTCCCTGGTTCTGTGTGCAGCATTTAGACATTCTCAAAAGTTTTGTGTTGGTTTTCATCTAGATATTGAAACACAAGCAGTCAAGTAATACACAAGTTCCAGCCGTGTGCTGGTTACTGCTTCAAATTAGGGTGCCAAATACTTACACCCATTTAAATTCTTAATTAAAAGAAAACAATCAGTTGAATATCATGCATTTTTTTTAGGTTTTTCAGTTTTTATCCTCAGTTCAAAAAGATTAACTAAATTACTAAATTGCACTTAGTAAGTGGCTGTGTGTGAGTGTGTGTTTTGTGATGGACTGGCATCCTGTCAATTGTATCTGTTTTCTTTCACCCCATATTTCATGAGTTTGGCTTTATGCTCACAGTGACCTTGTACCATACAAGCAGATATGAATATTAATGAAGATGGACAGAGATATATGCAGCGTTGGTCTTTAAAAATTAATAAGCACAGAGACAAAAATATAGTGAATTTACAGACTGGCCTCCTTGCCTCCCTCCTAATCATGCGCTAAATGTATGGAAGACACAGACAGACTGCTTTAGCATTACGTGATTCGAGCTATGTTTGTGGATGATTGCTGGGCCGGAACCAATGACTGTTTTTAGTCATCCATTGGAACTAGTGTGAAATGGCACCATGGGAAGGCTAGCTTCAGTCCAAAAATGGTGTTTCTACATTACTTTTTTAGTGGGAAGCAAAAGTAATGATACTTGGTTTTCATCCATATAAGAAAAAAGTTATCAGAACTATTTTATTTTATCTTAAGTATAGTACATATAAGGGATATTTGAGTACAAGGTCTGTTTCAGTACACAGTATCACAAAAAAACCGAGGACAAATCAGATCAGAAGAAAAAAATTCCTTCACACAAAGAGAAATAAACTTCACAGTACTGCACATAATGCTGAAATTCATTCAACTCAAGGTGTGTAATCATTTGATGAGACGGCATGGTGCTTAACTCTGTGGCCTCATGCATCCAGGTTTGGGTCTGACTGCTGCCTCTGGCTTTGTGCATGTCTTTCCCACCTGGCATCCAGGGAGTCCCCTGCCTTGTTCCCTGTGATGAGCCAGGTAGATCCTCAGCAATGCTTTCTAGGGCTGAACCCACACCAGGACACAGCTGTGAATGAAAGTGCTGGCAGAGCTTACATAGCAGCCCATCTGCATACTTGGGTTGCCTCTTACACTCATCAACATTCCATTTAGGTTGATTTCGATCTATAATTTACCTATAGTTTCTGTCTGTGCCCTGAAATGGACTGGCTTCCCATCCATAGTGTCCCCTGCCTAATGCCCTGTACTTACAACAATAGGCTATAGGCTCACTGTGGCCCTCTACTGGATAAACAGTTATAGAACTGGTTGATAATCATCCAGGCTTTTTATCCACAAAGAGTCAGTGTCTATGCAGGATTTTGGGGTAACCTTTAGGTCAGTTGTTCAAAACCAGGTGTGAGGACTCTTCAGCCAGTCCGTCCTGTAATTAGTAATCTACTTAGGGAGCTGCAGCAACACACAATGGCCCTTTTTGGATAAGACTACCCGCTCCTGAAGCATTCAGTTGTGTTTTCTCTCTCTGATGCTATGCATGCACATACATACATACATACATACACACACACACACACACACCTCTTCTGTTCAGCCATTTTATACTGGAGCTTTTACAGTAATTAGGGGCAGAGGTAAAAGTGTCACAGCGAGGACTCATGGTGAAAAAAAAAAAAAGAGACTGAAGTAAATTGCACGCGTTGCACGGCTCTGCGACGAGCACAGATATTGTCATGGCCAAGCATGAGGTAAGCCTCATTACATTGCAGACAGAATACGCACAAACCGAACAAATTTACCCAGTCAACTGCCAAAAGAATAAAGGGATCTACCACAGACCAGCTTTGATGTTAATGCCAACAAAATGGTCCCGGCTCATTAAAGTCACTTCTGAAGGAGTCACGCAAGAGAGGAAGAGACAAAATAATTGTTACTATATTTTTGGCTCTGTACAGTCTTAAACTGACATCCTGGGTAGAGCACTCATCGCCTTGTAAGCTCCTGCTGATCAGAGGACAAGCCACAGCTGAGTGTAATTTAGACTGTTCCCGGGGTGCTAATCGGCAATTAGCACAGAGGAGACCTGGTGGGGCTTGAGGAGGGGGCCAGCGAAATGGCTATGGGTACCAGGCCTTCCTAGTCCTTCTGTCTTAATCTCTGTGACAGCACTACTCAACAACATCCTAACAAAACAAACTTGTTTTTAAATATACCTACATAAGTTGGTGCAAATAGTAGATATATTAAGCTCACTTAAGGAAATAATATTCTTCTCCAGTGCTACAAACAATGGTATTATCCATCCATTCATGCATATTCCTTTGACATTTATCCATTAGGGCAGGGGTGGGCAATCTTATCCAGAAATTGCCATTGTGTATGTAGGTTTTTGCCGCAACTCCCTACTTAGATTAGTGATTAGAGGACTGATTGGCTGAAGAGTCCTCACAGCTGGGTTTGAACAGCTGACCTGCAGGTTACCCCAAAAACCTGCCTAGACACTAACCCTTTGTGGATGAGATTGCCCACCCCTGTACTTTTACTACTTTTACTAGTTGGTTTCCTTGATTGAAAGACTCATGCAACTGTTTCACATTAACATTAGTGACACGTGCATGATTATAGGAGACTGACCAATCAGCACACAGCAAGAACTTGGTGCTTAAGTGAAATCCAGTTCCATCCAATTAATATGGTAGCTTACAAATCCTGTCCTAGCTCAAAGTGTCCTCCTGACATGGATTAGGTGGTACCTTGGTAGAGGGTCACATTGAGATGGCTATCCCAGAAAACACAGGCGTCATGCCAGGGGATATCACTGACAGCGTGCCAGTCCTGCACAGGGAACAGGACGCATGATCCTAACGAGGAACTGATAGGAATCAAATGTGCTCTAGCATTATTTTTCACCATAAACTAAAATTGTAAACTAGCGATATTTTTCTTCATTTAAAAATAATTTGCATTTCTTCTTATTTGTGTGAAACAGATACAAAAGTGCTGTTACTTTCCACATAAAGGCATCACTTGAATCTTGAAATCTTTTTTCATGTTTTGTTTTTGATTTCTTCCACCTCATTATGGTATAATTAGCTTCTCAAAATTGAAACAGTGACTGTTTTCAGTTAGTGCTGTACTGTATAAGCTAAATGTTCCCTATCTATCTATCTATCTATCTATCTATCTATCTATCTATCTATCTATCTATCTATCTATCTATCTATCTATCTTCCACTAGTGAGGGAAAATAACATACTAATTTTGCATGTAACTCATAAATTTATTCTGGCAGATATGACACAGGCTGTTAAAGGTTTCTTCCTGGCACACATTTATTTCATTGACATAATGAATTTGTTTGCTAAGCTACGTCGGCCTGTTATGCCTGAAGGAATAACAAGTTAAATTACATCTAATTGCAGATATTATCAACACTGAGTGCGTTTGGCATTTAAATTTTATTTTTGAGGCTGATTTGCATCCTCCTGATTAATATTACATTTGTTTCACAGGACTTTCGTCCATGATTGTTCTCTTTGAATAAAACGAAATGAAATTATAATACATACAATTTGATTGTCCACAACAAGTCTTGCTTTTGCATTAAAACATGTCTATCTTGAACTGATGACTTACATACAGCACTATATCATTTGCAATAGTCATTTTGAGTTTTCTGAACTGTCAGCAGAGTAAATACAGGCTCATCAAAGTATGACCAAAATTATAGCTTTTTACAAATGGAAGGGTATAATTTAAATTATTCATCACAATTAACTGAGCTGAATCTGTTGTAATGGACTTAATTTATTTATATTGTCATATTTATTTCTTAATTTACATATTTGTTTAACAAACGTCTGAAACGTGCGATTTTAAAAACATGTTTGAACCCATTAATTAAATATATTTTGATAATTAAAACACTCCAACCAACATGTCAATTATCTTTATTCTGGTTTTTCGTGACTATCACTCCTGGCAACCAATCCACGCATTGTAAACAAACTTCAGATATTGCCGACATTTTAAACAAACAACCATTGTAAAGCTGTTGGTAGAGTGGCATAAAATCCAAGGTAATCTTGGTGAACACAGTAACCATTCAGCAATATCTCATTAGTCTAAAAAAATCAATAAGAAAATTTTCAGTTCTAGCCTGTTGATTTAAATAATAATAATAATAATAATAATAATAATAATAATAATAATAATAATTCTTAGTGAAATTTGATATGAATCTTCTTAAAAGAAAAGAACAATATATTCATTTCAAATTCAATGCTATAATTTAAGTATGAGAAACAATCAATTATTTTTAAATGCAATGGTAGTAATAAAGAATTATGTAATTCCCCCACCTCTTGTAAAGGTTGCAGTTCAAATATACAGCAATATAGCTTGAGTAATATGACTTCTATAGCTGTTCGGTTCCCCTGAAGATATTCCACCTGTTAAAAATGTAAACATGACACTCTTACATAGCCTGTGTTAGTACGTATGTTAATGCCACATTACTCTGTATACTATAATATCCACTGATGTTTTACCGACCAATACGTTGTGACCTTACAGAGAGACTAATTTATTTTTTGAATAAGAATAAATTTGTGTGCACAATTTGGATTATTTAAATTTCAAGGAGCCTCAATAATTTTATTTTCTACAACCTTTCATAGGTCAGGTCAGCGTCTCAAAGACAAGGCAGCGATAAATTGAATAACGAAAGGTAATAGGAAACAGAATGCCGAGATCTGCTGCCTGGTTATGGAATCATTAACAGGAAAGTGTCCTCTTTCATAAAATGTCTCATTTGTTTTCAGAGGCAAATGTTATGAAACTGTACAGCAGAACTAAATTTATTTTTCATCAAAAATGTCTTATGAATAGCAGAGTTATAAAAGCTGCAATTGGATGACAAGTAAATTTATTTATTTATTCAGGTTTGCTCAACTCAAAATGTTTCTGAAAGGTTTGGCCTGATTTAAGAGAATTTTCGAACCGGAGTTGACCAAATTTCTGTCAGCCGCTCAAACAGTCTGTTTGTAGATTGCAGGTATTACATTAACATATATCTCAGTCATGTAAGGAATAAAGAGAGGGATTCAATAGCACTTGGGGTCTTACCATTAACAAGCTTTCAGCTTGTCAGTGCAGAATCTCCCCAGCTGTGAGGATATGCTGTACATGATGTGAATTAGAGAACCAACACCAGCCTCTGTGCGTAACAGTGTACCGTTCAGCATGTTCAAAGAGATCCTTTCATGTATGGAGGTGGTGATGGCTATGTGGGCTTCTTTAAATACATAATGCTTCAGATCATGCTTCAGATAAATTAATGAAAAAATAAATTTAAATACATTTAAAAAACTTTAAAATTAAATATGTACATTTACATTACAAACAGATGTGGATCTACATGCATATGACATAACATCAGCGCATCTGCATGTGAATAAATTGATTACTAAAATCCTTTATTTCCCATTTGCATAAGTACAAGTAAGGGTACACTGCATCCACTTAAGTGCATAACTTTAAAACTAAGTCTGTTGGCGCATTCCTCTTAACAGCAATCTTATCATCATCAGTTTTTCTTTTCAAAGATTTTTGGCCCGTCTGTGACCCCAGATTCTTCTCCAATACCTCGAAATGTCAGCTTTGGCAGTCGCTGCCATTCATTTCTCTTTCACTGACGCTGTTTGTCAGGGGAACAAATACAACGAAACCTATCTGTGGCAAGTGCTGCGGAAATGCTCGCTGCCTTAGTGACGCAGCTATTTTAAAGGTCTCTGAACAAAGGGAATGGCATCTGTTTTCTAAAGAGGTCGATGTAGATGACTTGTTCTTTGCCTTGATAGAACAATTGTCACCGGAGACGGAATGGTATCCTTTTCAGATCAGTTTTGCGGGGAATGATAACCTTAAAACTTAAACTACAAAATATGTCTGAAACAGAAATATAGAAAAGTTACATGGGACAACCAGGCAGCCAAACATGCACATGACACTGATAGCAACGTCGTACTCAATAAGAGAAGTAAATGCTTATTGATTTAAAAGGAGAAGAATGATATTCTAAATGGTCTCAGATTATTGGTCCTAAGATTGTGCTGAATAAAAGCATACACAGCACTTTGTGATTAATGTCTTTTATATAGGGGATGTATTTAAAAATGTCAAAGCATGTCAGACTAACTCAAAGGTGTCTGACAGACCTCAGGCTCCAGAGGGTTAAAAGGAACTACATAAGCATTTACCTACTCATTCTACATAGGCTGTTTGTGACAAACAGCCTGTAAAACAGCAGGACTTCAATGACCAATTATCTGCGACCTATCATATTTCATATATATATATATATATATATATATATATATATATCTACATCATAGTTTAGAGATGTGGCGTCAAAGGATTTAGTTGTACCCACAGAAAGCTATTAATGCCTCTCAATCAATGCACCAGAGGTTTCTGAATTTATATAACCAGCATCCTAGCCGGCGTGGATCCGGCATTTCAACCGTTTTTACGTTGCTGCACAGCTAGACAAAGAGGATGGTGAGGTGCAAATCAATGCCCTTTTATATGCAATGAGGAAAGATACTGAGACTGCATACAAGCCATTCATGTTAGTGGAAGCTTCTCTTGAAAATAATCACAAGACTTTTGTCAGTAAATGTAAGGGACATGGCAACGCCATGGAGAACTGTTATACATGAGAGAGTTTGTTTTCAACAGCGGCAACAAAGAGAGGGAGAGACAGCTGAAGCTTTTCCTATAGGAGCTCTTACGAAGGGAACAAATACCAGACATAGTTTTCATCAGAATTGCAAATGACTGCATCTCTCAAAAGCTACACATGAAGGCTGAACTAACTTTGGGCAAAGAAGTTCAGACGGCCAGGCGGTGTGAACCAATTAAGCAACAAAATGCAGGCGTGGGATGGCAAGCGAGGTACAGCGTGCACAGGGCAGAAACAAGAGCCGCTTCAAGGGATCATAGAACAAAGAGGAATGGGGAGAGATAAAATGAGACACAGAATGCACCTGAAGTCACTGCATCCATGCACAGAACAACTGCGCTGCACCAAAAAGAATTAGCAGTGTGGGAAATATGATAAGCTAGTTCACTTTGCTGTCACAGGGAAAACCGGAAACGGGAAGGAACTGTTTATGTGTATTAGGGAAAATAACAATGCATTTTCCCATCACATTTTTAGTATAGAGGGGCTGATTCTGTTGAAGGATGGTCAATCGTTTTTAAAATTGATGTGATCTCCTCATATGAGAGTATACAAGGGTGGCCCCTGATGGTGAAAACTGGTATTGACATTTACGAGTCCTAGAGGAAGAGTAAATTGCATTGGGGAAATGCATTCAATTTTATGCACTTACTGGACTTGTTTATCCGAAGCAACATTACAAGTCAGAAAATGTTGCGGTGAGAGAGAAGGGTCAGCCAGGATCCAGGCCCGGCAGCAATACAAGATGCCGTCATGTCGGGATCGCATGCTCACACGGTCCTAATCACCTATTTAGCTTTGGCAGTCTAAACATTGACTGCGAGGTATTGTCATGCGTCATGCAACATACTGAGCATTAATGCTTTGTTTTTTGTCCTGCCATTACTTGCCTTTCCTCCCTAGCTCCCAATCTCCTGCTCCCAGTGTTCTTACCTGCTGTCCTTTGTGTGCTTGTGGGACTGACTTCCCCGGTCGCAGAATTCTCTTCTGTGACCCCGACCAAGAACCCTGCATGCTGATTCACCATCTGTTTGCTGCTTCCCTGAAGTAAAAGCCTGCTAACTGCATTTGGGTCCCTGAGTTTCTGTTGTGACAGATTCAAACTTATGGCCATCAGGAAATGGCCAGTAACCCACTGAGCTACACACCACCCAAATCTCTTGGCAAAGATTGAAAGAAAAATTAATATTTCAGATTTTTGCTATTAAAGGGACATTTACAGACAAGTCACATCACTTGTGCTGAAAGGATGCTTATCAATAAAGATAAAAGCTTGCTGAACTGTGAGTCCACTAACTGGAGTCTGGTACTCAATGCTACCTTCTGAGACGGCGCCAACTGACCGAGCCAATTTCACTTTGTCTCGGACAGTGCGGCAGCACGGCGTTCCACAAACCCCTTGTGCAGCTATATGTCCTTGTGCCCTCTCCGGTGCTGGCGCAAGACAGCTATGGGTTGGTAGCGAGTGCCAGCGGCTATGCTTGCTGGGGGAATGAGTTGGGGGGTTGATGGTGAAACCTGCCTAGGGCTCCACATGGGTTTTGACCGCCCTCTGCCAGCACTACACCATATAGACTAGCCACTTCACACAGAACTCCCTTTACCTTGCTATCTAAGGTTGCATGCAATGCTTAGGACCATTACAGATGACACTGAACCTACAGAACAGTATGCTTTAGTTGTTACTGAGGTTGAAAAGAATGATAAGGTCAGTTTCTGTGTTAAAGCATTTGAGTTGAGCTGTAAATTATGATGGCTTCATTCTTCCAACATTAATGGACACTGTCCCAAAACTCCCAGGTGCCACTGGATTGAAGCTCCATGAATCTGATCGTGTTCATTCCTCCTGTAGGGTTACTCTATTCGGGTTCACACCAGCTCCCAAGAGAGATGAGAGATGATCACAGAGGCACCATGGTCATTATGGACGACATTCTCGTCTATGGCAATGATCAGCATGACTGTGATGAGAACCTTCTGGCAGTTCTGAAAACAATCAAATAGTCTGGACTGAAACTGAATTATGACAAATGTCACTTCAGCAAATCAGAGCCTTGGTAATTCAATGACATGCCCAGCCCCTCACATGTGATTGGTGCAAATTGAATAAAATATTTGTGCCAGGACTGTGGGCAGAGGCAAAAAAGCAGGCTTTGAACAGGGTAAAGGACATGAGAGCCATAGCTCCAGCTTACTGCAATGCTGAGACTCTAATGCTGGTCAGCACTGATGACAGTGACCTTGGCTTAGCCGCCACTCTGCACCACGTCTCTGGTGACACAATGCATGCAGCCAGCTACGTGTTTGACCACAGTTGCTTCCAAACTGAGACAGAGTGCCTAGTAGCAGTGAGGACAGGTGACCATTCTGCCCCCTACCTACCTGTACAAAGCCCGGATGGATTTTGCCTGCAAACAGTCCACAAATGATTAGTCCCTCTGACTAACTGCTATAACATTGATTGTGTTCCACTAAGGTACCAGTGTTTGCCAATGTGCCCCATGCACTTCAAAGTGAAAGCAGTGTATGTCATTGGTAAACAACTAGAGGTAGCAAATTCTGTCTCCCAAAATCCGTGTACAAAGCACGGCTACTCAAGCGATCGAGAATGTATTGTATCAAATCCAAACTGGAGACCATTGAACACTCGTGCTGAGTGATTGAGTGATACATGTAGTAGGCACACACACACACGCGTCTGAGCACAGCACACACACATTTGTATTCATATCTTTGTGGGGACCATCCATTAATTTCTATGGGAAATACTCTAATCCCGACAATGACAACCTTAATCCCTACCCAGCCCTAACCAGAAACATAAGTATCTAAACAAAATACAAGACTTTTGAGATTTTTAGTTTTTTGATTTCATTCACAGATTTCCATCAAATTAAGGCTTATATTGTGAGGACATTTTTCAGCTAAAAAGTAAACAATGTAGCAAATAACCCGACCCCCCCACACATACCAAGTTACTTATATTTTTTAATATTCCAATGTTTAATTTCCATTACATTTCCCCTCTGTACAGAAGCAAAAAATCTTTTAGCTGTGGTGTCTATTATTTGTTTTGTTGTTTTCTGTCTATGTGTTTGTCTTCTGATCTCAGTTGGGCACAAAGAACTCAAATAAGGCACCTTATTTTGTATGGAGTCTTGGGTATTTAAGGACTCCAGCTTTCCTGGGAGAGCAGGGAGGACAGTGCTCCTGTTTTGCAAAGTGTGCATTCTAGAATGAAGTCATCTTTTATTTGAAACACAGTGTTACTGTGTCTTTGCCCTCAGATTTGTATACATTACAAATCTGGCAATACTAAGAAGAGCTACATGACACAGTTATAAAATTCCTCAACAAAAGTTGAGCTAAGACTTATTCCATTTTTGCAAAATGTTTGCTTGAGATTCCTTGTCAGAGGCAAACAGATTGCTCTTGTGCGAAGATAGAATTCTAATTCGATGTGAACTGCACGTGGATGTGCTCAACAGAATCCATGAAGGTCATTGGAGCCATAAGCCTACTTCATGCTTCACTTTCCTGTGCGTGCTTTCGGTCTGTGGACAGTTGTGCGCATGGAATCTTGTGTTTGCACTATATTTGTCCGTGGATGTACATGGTCTCGATTGGTGCACACACACGGCAAATTCCAGTAGACCATGAAAGGACAGATGTATAGCAGCAAAAACAAATAGAAACAGTGTAGCGAAACAGGGGGAACTTTTTATGAACAGTTTTAAAGTTAGGCTTGGGCAGTATTAATATAGTACAGCATACCACAGCATTTTCAAATCCCACATCCTTACGACACAATTAGTCAGGACCTTTCAGTGCATGGACCAAAAGTGCATATGGAAAACTGAAGTATGAATTAGCTGTTACAAAGCAAAATGCTGGATTTCTGAAAATATTATGTACCACAGTATAATATCTGGACAGTATATATAATATCCGGACAGTAAATTTAGATATGTGGATACTTCTGCAACATCTGCATCAGTGCTTCTTTTTCTACTTTTTCTTGGATGACTTCCACTGTGTGAAAGTTACTGCTGCCACCTACAGCAAACACCTAGTCAATCTGGGGTACAAGCCCATGGCCCAACTCCCTGATGAAAAATTTACGTCACTCACCTTGCGAGTGCGCATGAAAAGCTGAAGTATGAATTAGCAAGTGCTATTCCACGGCAAAGATGCTAGTTCTGTGTCTTGGTATAGAAAAAGGCATTAAAATGGACGTCACAATGTATACCTTTGGCAGAATACATAAGCCTACTCAAAGATAAGAAGACTGCTATTCAAGAAACATTAAGATAGCTGGCCTGCAAACACACTCCAGCCACCAAGTAATCAGCAGGCTGAAGAGCAAGTTTGTTACAGTATATAGATTTGCTCCTAGAAAGCTTGTGTGTGATGATTGCACACTGTTAATTTCTGTCAAGACTATGCTTTTTGCTATACAGCAACCAGCTGGGATTTTCCTCAAGCCACTAGAGCTATTAAGAAAACAGTCTATACTGTATGCCATGTTAACTTGACCCTCTATCTGACATTGATGTGCTATAATTCTATTGTTTTATTCTATCATCTATTGCTGCTACTACAATGAACCTGGCCCAGCTAAAGAGAGGTCAACAAAATCAGTGGTAATATTTTCATGTGGAAGCTGTTCATCACAAGGGGATAAAGCGAAAAGATAAAGCACCACAGGAAGCCTACAAGTCAACAAGTTCTCCAGTCAGAGGTAATGTGCCCAAGCTCTACCTGAACCGCATTCAGGAGAGAAAGTGGTGTCCTCCTTCCAGCCGAGAAAAAGGGTTTTGGTATGGATGATACGGAGATGTCCCTAATAAATATTTTAAGAGTGTAGTGCATGTTTAGGGGCTGATTTGGTCCCTACCAATGTTGAAACCAAACCTAAGCCCTTGCTTTCAGCCTTTTTTTGAGACTCTTGACTCCACTTGTAATTGGTTGTGGACATAATTGCTAAGATGTGACATCTACAACAGACACCCAGGCACCCAAGAATAAGGTAGGAGCGCTCTGCTGATTTGACTCGGTGACTATGCTTGTGACTTTTTTATTGTAAATGCTTTGCATTATGTGGCATCTATTTTCCAAAACCCTGCTGCCTATTGGACTTTTTGTGACCTGGTATTATTGTAGATGTAATTTTGTTTAATGTGTTTTTAAATTATTATTATTTATCATCAGGCGGGGAGAAAGGGAAGTGTGCTGTCTTTTCATTTTTCGTAAGTTAGCACTGGGACTAATTGAAGTCTTATATAACGGGGGGTTGACATAACTGGTACGCATTCACCTCTAAAAGCGTCACGTGCGGCAATCGATTGTTGGAGCAGCGTGAATGCGTACATACTTTATGTCCATTTGCGCTTACGGCATATGACAAGAAATTATTGTGCATTTTAACCTTCTTATGCTAAATCGTACTTCATTCGTGATATAGAGGTTAAAATGCACGACAATTTCTTGTCATAACAACGCAAATGCACTTTAAATACGTGTGTATTTGCGCAGTTACATTAATCGATTTCCACACAATGCTTTTAAAGATGAATGTGTACTTGCGTACCAGTTTTGTCAATCCCTATATATAACCATGGACCTGATTTAAAATCGAAGTGAGTCTTTCACAATCAAATACTGACATTGAGAAAGGTTGGTGCTGGACATTAGGAACAGATCCATTGCGACAGACACAAGACAAGTTTGGCCTGAGTGTTCTACCTTGCAGTGCTGCCTCATCTGTAGTTTGAATTCCAAGGGTGCCAGAACTATCTTTCTTTGAACCTGAACACAAGGGAATCATTCCTGTAGCTGCCAAGAGTCCTTACTACGGCGGTCTACCCTGAAAAGGTAGATGTACTGTTCAAAGGTGGCTCCAGGGGACAGAGGCCCTGGGGTGGGAGTTGAAGGGGGGGGGGGATTTTGCAGCCAGAAGCACAGAGTTGTCATGGGGCCTGGATACCTTGTAAGGTATTCATAACCCTGGGGTTGGGGTTGGTGTGCTGGGTGTTTTCCTGGCACCAGACTGCCCTGAGACAAATGGGTAAGAGCACATTGTCCATTTTGGTGTTAGGACTACCCTGAAAAGGGGGCAGTTGTGGTCATGCACATTTAATTGGTATACTATATATGTTAGTTTGGTATGTAGTTGCAGGTAATCTGGTGGTTGAGGGGATTCATTTTTCTTTTTCATTCTTCATTGTACATTAGTTACATACACCACCGTGGTCCTGCAGTGGTGGAGTGTGGAAAATGGGAGGGCAAGATATGGGGGGGGGGGGGGGGGGGCGGGCCAT
>JAODKF010000038.1:9330386-9362085 GCA_026779585.1 Mormyrus proboscirostris | reverse complement strand
GGGGGGGCGAGACATGATTGGGGTATGGCCATCTATACACCTGTAATTGATAATGATATAAAATAAGTTGGTTATGTGTGAGTAAGTGAAAGAAAGAGAGAGAGAGAGAGAGAGAGAGAGAGCGAGAGAGAGAGAGAGAGACCAAGAGCCAGTAATGACCCTGTTCTCACAGGTTTATGTGGTGCTTGTTTAAATTAGAGAGTAAACCATGTGTTTTGTTCCGCTTGCCTACTTGTTTACGCCATGAGGTTGTCCAATAAATATCCCTGTGCCTTTTACTCCAAGAATCCCCGTGTCCCCTGGATCTTTTCGTTCCTAAGAGAAACCAACTTTTTCTCATAATGTGATTCAACCTTTGTCTCGTTCAGAAATGACATACGCTTGCCTACAAGGAGAAATACACTAAATACATTAAATGATCCTCCCTGCAGCCACTACACTGTCCTTACTACAAAACTGCAGACTCTTTGCATCCAAAGTTTAAAAATTGAATTTTAGTTCATGTTTTTAGTTTGGTTTCTCTGTTTTTTATTGAGTTGCAATAATAATATAATAGTGCAAATCTACCAGATTAAAATGAAATTATATTTTACTGCATTGTAAATGCATGTTGAAAATAAGTATAAAAGTTTTGGGGTTAAAGAACGTCAGCTACCTTTAAAAAGTGTTCTCATTATTCTTCTTTACATTTCTATACAAGCCTTTTCCTTTTTCGAACCGTGAGTGTTGCTAATCTTTCTGTAAAGAGGTATAATGCAGTTGTTTTATATTAAAAAACTATATCAGTACCACTAATGCTAGTCATTCTTTTTTAAGGATTTAAATGAAAACAACCATTCTATTGCTGATTTTGCTGACGAATCATGGGATTATAAATTTTGGGGTCCCGACAGTCCTCGAGTGGACCTCATGAAAAAAGGACTTTCTGTCTTGGAAACTGTGCTGGTCTCGCAGGATTTGCCTGTTTCTCTGAGATAAAGGCTTTGTGGTGAAAGTGGAGGTGAAGTAACGAAAAGAGGCTGCAGAACATTTATGGGGATGAAATCCAGAATAAAAGCAAAGGGTAAGAACAAATTCTTTTAATCAGAGGCAGTCAAATATGCATGAAGAAGCCAATTTTTAAATCAACAAATTAGCATTAGTTTGTAGAAAATGGAAAACAAAGGTAAAGCTAGAGAAAAATGTGATCAAAATCAATAAACAAGTAAAAAAAAAAACAGAACTTCCTAATTGTTTGACAAGATAATATTGGAAAAGCTATAGAAAATATAATTCTTCTCAAGCATGCTTTTCACAAAATAGATGAAAATTGATAATAGAAGTTTAGGAAAAATGATTTGATAGAGCGTGACATAATGCTTCACTGTTTAAACTATTACTACCTTAATATATATTTCATTATTTTAATAATGATAATAAGCATTACAACAAGTTCTTATTGTGGACCTTGGCATTAGCCTATGAGGGAACATTGCTGTGGAATTCTTGTAAAGTCTGAGAGTGTTACATTGCATTACCTTGTTTTTGGACTGAGTAGTTCATATGAAACAATATTCCTGTCGGTTTGTTGACCATCCCTTTATATTAAGTAGGCTTTAGTCCTACACTGTGCCTGCTAATAAAGCCAATTTTTTTCTTTAAGCTGCAAACCAAGTAAATTTCTTACAAAAAAAAAATGGTAGAGCATATCTACCATTAAACAACCCAAATATCCCAGTTTCAAAATGCCACAGCAATAATTGTAACCAAAAACAAAAAAATATGATTGCTTTGCTTCCATTCTTGTGTTTCCCTACTGCATTTCCATTATGTTCAGGATAGATTTCAAATTATTCTCCACATGCTTAAAGCATTGAAAGATCTGGCCTCTGGCCCCTGCTTATCTAGCTAACCTGGTTCATCTGTACTGTACAGCTCAGAATGCATTCTCAGTAGTGCTGGTAGTATGTTAGTGTACAGCCAGGTCAGGTTTGTTTTTTCTTTTTAATTACAATAAACAAAACTATAAAGTTTTACATTTGTGGAATGCTGAAATGAAATTTGCTGGATTTTCATGTTAAATGAATTTGACTTTATGTTTTCTTATTTTGCTGGACCTCACTCTGCTGTGTGAGTGATTTACTGTAAAGAAACATGCATTTGAAAATAAGGGTTAGGATTTAAGTTTACAAAACTAGCCAACCATTTACCACCAAAATACTTTTATTTTGTATCTGCATAGATAAATAGCCAAGTTTGTAAGATGTTTTGACATATCTGCAGAGGAGTAGCCATGGAAACTATACTACTGTAGTATACTCATAGCCAATGGCTGTGAATGCACTGACAGACATACCAGTAGGAAAATGTGCACTTTATTTTAAGGTTTGGCTTTATTGAGAGTGCAAGCTGAGTCAGTGCCTGCAGTTTCTTCCTCCTTTAACAAACAATGCTTCAGAAATGAAATATTGCTTTTGTTCCTGAAGGCTTTTTTTTTTTTTTTTTTTAATAAGAATATGTTTATGAAATGAAAATATGAGATGGGACTCCTGACCGACACTTCCTATCGGAGAAATGGGCCAAATAAACCCTTATGTGGACAGCACAGAAAAAAGAATCTTACCTAATGGCTAAAACTACTGAAAACTACTTTCAACTTTTTTCAAATATTAGAATGATGTCTCTTAGATATAGATAAAACACAAAAGGCCTGTGGGTTGTGACTAGAATGGACTAAAAAGTATTCTTACAGTATGTACTGCAGAAAAATATGCAGATTATTCTCTTCTGATGGATTCATTTTTATTGACAAAAGACATTCATATTGTTTGCAAAGTGCAAAGCATGTCTTGCTTTTTTAGTTTCAGAGGATTAAGCAGAAGTAGTCAATTTATAGACTAAAAAGCACCTGTTCCTAGGATCTGTGTCACAGTAAAACATGTCGTGCAGACCAGAAGAACACCCCAGGCACCGAATATCCATCAATTTGCCTCCCATTCCTGCATGCAAAGTGTGAGGCGGCAAAGCAGCCTATATTAAGCCCCAGCGCAACCCCAGACACAGAGAAAAATAGTCAATATGTAGTTCCACATTATTCTGGAAACTTGTCACTTGCTACATTTTCACATAGTGTAGAAGTTGGGAATCAGGGAAGGATAAGTAGAAGTAACAGCACTTGCCTGGTCTCATAAAAATATTATCAGAAGTGGTCTGCTCTGGGAAAATCATTGTTATACACGCTGTGATATTATTAAAGTAGGCAATTATTAGAAAGCAACACTCGCTCTCACCCAGTCAGAGGAATGCCTCTTGGGTTTTCTTTATCTAAACTTCTACAATGTATGTAGACTTGGGGTCAGCATTTTATAAATCTCATGTTTAATTCTAACTGTATTGTGATCGATGAACTTTAATGAACGCATAACCATGTGACTTAAAGTCTTTAAAACTTTTTAAATAAAAATAAATAGATCTTCATATTTATTTAGTGTATTGAGACAGAGATCAACCTCTTTTTGAATAGAATCATTTTTGAATGTAATCAGTTATGTGCCTTGGCAAGTTATTTTTGTCAGTGCTCAGTGGGAAAATATCAGGTGCCTGTACAATCCTTGTTATTCAGTACTGGCAGATTATGAGTGGCGATGGTATGCAAGAAATGTTCCTGGTATGCCGAGGAGAAAAACAGTGGTGCTGGAACCGCATACCGCTGAGTACCAGCCCACATTAAGCACTGGTTCTAGTCATATTTATGCAAGGTACACTAATATATCCAGTTGAATCTGCTCATGTCTGGAATGCTGTATTTGTATGCCAACTGTAAGGGAAAAGAAAAACATGATGCAGCATTATCCTATAAAGCATCAATTAAATATGAAAGAGATCCTCTGCCTTCAGTAGTACTGCACAACCATTATCATTTTGCAGGATATACAAGTACAAAAGAAAGTCACGCAGGTTTAATGCACAAAAAACTGGAGCTGCGAGATGCAGAAGCATCATACAGAACGATGTCATTCAAAGTGAAGGAAAGTTTAACTGTTTGTTTGGAAGAGACAAGAACCTAGGGAGTAACATTACCTTCTACATTCTTAATACAACATTAAATGCAAAAAACCTTTTAATCATTTTTTGATATCCTAACATTTGAACCTTGGTTTCCCACATCAGAGACACATTTACTGCAGGCTATTATATTTTTGCTACTATACGTATTGGATTTTCCTGTGTTGGACAGACACTAGATCACAATGATTTTTATGTCTAACAAAATCTGCCTTGGAGGGACACGCAGGGGCTGAAACTGCAAAAAAAATGCAGAAATCCCAAGCAGAAAATAATGATTCTTACATGTGGTCTTACGATGAAGTACATGCAATCAAGTCTATATAAAATAAATAATTTAAAAAGGCATTGTATATATTGTAATCCTAGTAGAGTGCAACGAAGAGACAAACCAGAGAAAAACATTTTCTTTTATTATTTTTAAATGCATAATGTCACCTGTCATCTGGATCATGTCTGTTTTTTTGAGAGAATGTAAGTCTGATTAAACAAAAATAATTTCATTAATATACAGTATAGGTAGACATGCACGCACTGAAACAGAAAAAAAACACAATCACCCCTCTCCATTGTGGGTTAACAGAAAGTAATCTTCTATTTGTTGAAACTGTTTATTGGTAGCGTATTCTTATAATCCAAGTAATTATGTCATGTGACATTGGCATTATATCTGAAGTTTAATGCGAAATTTTCTATTTCCATTAGAGTTATACTTTCTGCTTTTGTGTCAGCAACATTTTTTTTATTGCCTAGCAACGAGTTATAGATATAGATATGGAACCTGCTGTATACATGCTTCATGTGTGTCATTGGAGTGACTATTTTAAAATAATAGGTTCTGTATTTATTTCATGCATTTCATTTGGAGTCATGGTTTTCAAATGTCCCTTTTCTTAAGAGAAGAGGCTCAAGGCCCTGGATTCAAAAGTACAAAACGCAATGGGACCTGTCCCTTGCCAGTTAAATCACCGTCTAGAAGTTTGACTTAATAAGCTCCCTGACCTCCTCGCAACCAGCGAGTCAGTACAAGTTAAAAACAATCATAACGACTCAATACAGCAATTAAAATATTTTCATGTTCTCCTTGTTTTGAAATCAGCTATCATCACCTGTTATTCTTTTTTACGTTTGTTGTTTCTCAGTGTAAATTAAAGTATACATTTAAAATGCTACTTTACCATTTTCAAATAAACTGTGTTTATTCTTTTTGTTGAAAATGACAGAATTCTATTATTTATTACTACAGAATTCCGAAGGGTTTGGCTGAACACTTAATCTTGTTACCTCATTATTCTCTCCTGACTTAAAATTCTTAGCCCATCAGTGGCTTAGTGTCGGAATGGCGTGGTGCCGAGACGGAGGGAACGGAGCCTTTTTTAGCAGTTTCAGGGCTGTAAATTTTCTGGTCTTTGTTTGAAGTGATGCAGGGCTGTGACAGGTGAAAACACAATGCTCACAAAGAGATACCTAATACCAATCATTCGTCAACGATGCGTATTTGACACAAAATAATGTATCGCGTACTATATTTCCATTTTAAAACTTTGACTAAAGTATCTATTCACATTTTCTGATTTCATCTGATTTCATCAGGCAGGTTTTTCACTGTTTTTATTTCTGTTTTATTGCATGAACATACAGATAACGCTTCTTTTCTGTCCCTAAATGCTAGCTTAACAAGAAAAAGTACACTGGAACTGTAACACAGGAAACAGTTAATTAGTTATTTTACTGGTGAATCCAGAAAAGTAATAAATATGCTAAGATATTGAAATGTTTCTAATAATGATAATTACTTAATCTTTGTATAAACATTAATTAGCTTTTCCTTTTAAGTCAGATTAGAAGAGTTTAATTTTTTGGTTCCTAGGATGCATTCAGCCATTTCCAAAGTATTACATCCAGTAGCATGCTCTGCTCTGCTGTGGTTGTTGTTGCATGATACACTGAAACCAATTTCATTTAATTGTGAATAAAGGTTACTTCTCTTCCTTCCAATACTCGACTTACCATGGGCCAGTTGACAAAAGTGCTGAAAAATTTGGAAGTATTCAATGACAACAGTCCAGGTCAGCCTCTCAGTGACTGCAAATGAACCTTCGATCATTTATTGTCGCAGCAAAACTGAAGCCTAACCTGACCAAGGCTTCATTAATCTTGAAAATGATCCTTTAAATATTTTAATAAAAACGCTGCTATACTTATGGCCTGTGTTGTTTTGCACTCCGCAGACCCCAGGCTGTCAGAATGTCAGATTATGCAAGGTCACTGCTGTTTTTTGTATAGTGACTTGCCTGGAAGATTATGGCAGGTGCTGTCCAGATGTCATGTGATGAAAACGTGCTATCCTTTTTTTTTCTGTCACAGATCATATTATATATGCATACCTTGACACAAATTCCTCATGCAATGTGTTTTAAGGAAAGTTCTAAATATATTTAATAAGTGAACACAGTTAAAACTGTCATGATTTGTGTTTTGTAACCTCAGGCGTGGAGAATAATTAACCTTGGAGTATAGCTGCTTGTTTGGCATGTATTTTGGGTCACCTTACAGGAATATTGGGATCGGACATTTTCAACAGCATAGCGCTGATTTTTTTTTATGTCGTTGGTTTTAACTCACAGCTTGGGTCTCTTCCTTCTGGACTAAATGATAATTTGCTGGTTAAACTGGTTAAAATGATCAAAAACTGTATTCAGGTGCAGGCTTCTTTTGTAATAATGACCGTCATAATACTTAATAAATCAAGTCATCTTTAGTGACAGGAAATGCTCAAATATGGATATTGAGATGAAAAAAGTGCCTGGCTGTATAAGTTATGGAACACCAAGCTACGTCAACAGAGTATTTTAACATTATAAAACATTTCATGGGACATACAAATATCAAAAACATTTGTTTTCATGGGCAATGAAAGAAGCATCAGGCATAGCTATTCTCTTTTCCGATATACACAGTACCTTCAAAATTAATAAGAAACCCTTTAAGCTATTTTTATTTTTCACTTCAAGAATAACTAAGTCAGTGCTATTCAATAACAACTCAATTGAAAGTGGCGCTACTTAATCACTGTTTTATGGATTTGTAGCTCTGAATAATACATTACTTTCTACTTTATATAAAATACTCAAATGACTAGAAGAATTCAAATACTCTTTCAATTCACATTTGAGTGGTTTGGTATAGCATTAAATGGTTTTCCATGCTTTTTATAAAGATGGATATTACACAAGAATTACAAGAGTAATACTGTGAGTAAATTTGAATGAGTTTTCCCAATATTGCTATGCATAAAACAGAGCTAATATATATATATATATATATATATCCTTGGTAAAGGATAGCCTTTTACCATCTGCATTACGCTTACCGTTTTAGTTTATCCATACTGCTCTATGTGTGTCTTTATCTTTCTTTTAAGCTTTTAAGCCATTCAAAAGAGTGGAAGTGAGCAGCTAAGGTAAGATAGAAATTAAGATGAAACTTTATTAATACTCAAGGGGCTGCCTATAGCTGGTCCCAGATTTTTTATAATGAGTAATTTTGTCAGCCGCAATGTTGGACCTCTTTTCCAAGCTAAATATGCGTCAGTGAAAATGTTGTCATATAATTTCCCTTAGATCTGGTTTCACATAAATAGCACATGAATGGTTTTTCCTAAAATTGATACTTTTCATTGTTAATGTAATATTCTCTATCCTTTTTTTTGTTGTTTTACAGATTCTGGTTAATTCACTTATGCAGCTTAGAGGATTCTCTTAAAGCACTAAATCCTAATTAAATTGGATTTAAATTTCCTTCTGTCTTTATTTTTATATTTTTATTCTTGGTAAGGATGGGGTTCTTTAAATCTTTTGCTGTGCATTCACTTGGCTATATTCAGGACAGTATAACATAAGGACAACGTCATTGTATGTTTTTGATTGTGCACTGTATCACTGTCCATGTTTATTTTGCATACTTCCTTGAAGTTAATGAAAGTTTAGTTAGTTTTACTGGTTGACAGTGACATATATTTGCATTCATTTAGCAGACACTTTTTACCTGTACACATTTTTGAGAAAGCAGCATCAGACAGTCTCTAGAGCAATTGAGGGTTAAGGGCTTTGTTCAGGGGCCCGGTGAGATCACCCTGCCAACCCTCGGATTTGAACTGGTGACCTTCTGGTCACTGGCCTATTCCACTGAGCCACACAACCCAGATGACATATATGTGTCAAATGTTAACTTATTTTCATTGGACCAAAGAGGCATTTTCAAAATGAAAATGTATATAATAATAATATAAAAATAATAATAATAATAATAATAATAATAATAATAATAAAGTTGCATATATGTGAAAGCATGTCTTTTAAGGAAGTCCCCACAGCACAAAATAGAATGGAACCCCGTGGATTAAACGGGAAAAACAAGGATTGATTCTAATGTCCAAGAAATGCAAACTGTGAGATTGCTGTTTTCAAGAAGCTATTTAATCTGCAATAAAATTCTACAACAAAAAATATTTAAACAATGTCCTCAATTGATGAATTTTATAAACAGGGCTCAGGCCAACTCCATCTCATTGACAGAGTCCGACTAATAGTTTTTTTTTTCTGTAGTTTGACCACCTTCACTAATGCATTATCGCACAAGTTAGATTTCTTTTAACTCTGTTTAGATATCCCCCCCAGTAATTGGAATCATTAGTTTAATATAATGCATACTGTATAATAAATTGTTAAAACGCTCAAGACTTAATCGATGTTGAAGAGAGTAGTTCTGTACTTCTTTTAAAATGACTATCTTTATAGGAATCTCAGCAACACTAACAGCATTATAATCATTGCATGATTTATATCATTTGTTTTTTTGAGTAATTCTACAAGTAATTAGCTAAATCAATTAAACACAATGTTTATGTTGCACGACTAAACTATTGACTACAGATAATGAGGTTAATATTACCTGTATTGTTGTTATACTTCCTATTTAAATTCAGTCATTTATATCCTTGCTTTCCAGTCACAGTTTGTTTCGTGAATGAGAAGCAGCCTGAAACTAACATCTGTCCACTAACTCTCCGACACTGAAAATGAACATGTGGATACAATCTACATTTTAGAACAAGTAATTAGGGTAGAAAATCTAGGAGAAAGTTATGCACAACTAGTTGTGGCGTACAGTATTTTTACTGACGTTTTACCTAATGCAAACACATTAATAGACATGTACCATATAGATGTCTTTCAATTAATTCTAGAAATATTATGCTTGTCTGGTGGTAGGAATTAGCATCATTGTGTTCAGCACACAATCAATCACTCAATCAATCATCTATCTATCAATGTCTTTGATTATATATTTGCTTACTTGTATATATTAGTACCATAGCATTACAGTCGCTTATGCCCAGACCATGTACATCATCGAAATGGGACACTGCTCCCCTTTTGTATTATTTTTTCCCCTAGTTTCACCCACATATATGGAAGATAGATGGATGGATGGATGGATGGATGGATGGATGGATGGATGATCCTAGAATTACACAGTTCCCTCTGCATTCCTGATAGGACCAATCCTTACATATTAATAATTAATTATAATTCATTCAGTTGGCAAACAGTATCATTATGTAAATACATCATGGAAGAGATTATATTTGATTATCTGCCAGACTCTGTACTTCTAGTTATAAACTCAGAGGACAGCAAGGAGACATAGGAGATGAGGGGGCAGACAAATACCTCTGGAGGGGTGAGATTGACCAAAAGAATATAAGGAAATACACAAAGGTTGTGGCAGTGTGGGGGCTGTGGTCAGCTTCCCTCCAACTGGTGGAAAAGCTCTGAGGGTAGTTGCCCTCTGGGTTGTCTGTTTTTGAGGGCACAGAAAACATAAATATCTTACTTAACCTTTTCTTTCTCGCTGAACCAGTAGGTGAAATGCGCAACGTAAATTTACATGGCAGTAAAAGTGAGCTAAGATTGATAGCACACAAACGCTGGAAGAAAGCCTCAAGAAACCGTGCCAAGCAGTAAACTCGCTTGATAGTACCTCCCTGTCATCTGTCTCAGTTTTTGTGAAATGGCTACACCCTGACCTGATGAGTGGGAAACTCATTTTCATTTCCGCGGCAGGTTTCCGACCTTGATTGTTGGAACTTGCTGCAAATCATCTGAAAAACGTTGCTTTTTAAGTTTTTTATGGTACCCAGTTCAGTGGGTTTTATACGCTTTTGTGAGACAATTGAGGGTGAAATTAACCAATATTTTTCGGTCAAACTATTGAAAAATCATTGCTTTTCAATACATTAATTTCAGTGCAGTTTTTGAAAGAAATCAAGACATGGCCTACGTGGGTGAAACAACTGAGCAATATCCTGTATTTTCATGAAAATGTATTTAAATGTGACATTTCTGAACAGAGAAATGATAAGTTGAAGCTTTTCACTTTCCTCCAGTCAATGCGCTGCTGGTACCTACTGTATGTCTTCCAGAGGTTCACCCTACCAAACAGCAGTTTGTTGCCGTGGTTATCAAATGGGTTCCCCATGAGCTGAGGGTGGCCCTTTGCCCTCATCACAGACCAGGCACCAGCAGGCGTTCAACATCATGCAAACAGACAGCAACAACAAGTTCTTCATGGTCAGCCCAGAAACCACTTTCAAGGAACGCTAACAGGATAGAGATAACAGCGACTTTTTGCTCCAACTGAGTGGTAGGAGAAGGTTAAGTATAGGCTTTCAAACAAAAACATATGTAAGTCCTACCTTTTCATCAAAAATATATATATATGAACTAGCCTTTCATTAAAAAAATGTAGGTTTTGTAAGAGCTGTCCTTTGACTAAATAGCAGGGAGTGACCACGCATTTTCATTTTGATACCAAGTAATACCAAGGTTTTTATCCATATATCAATATTTATTGATGGCCTTTACAGTACGTGGCCCCTTGCCAGAGATGGATCAAATTTGCCAGGGGGTGTTGGGACGTGGGTGCTGACGAACAGACAAACCCCAAGTCAACATACTGAATTGATAACCACCGTCAAAATACCATTTAATGCTGCTTCTGACAGCTGGGGTGAGTTAGCCGAGCACTTTGGGCACTCTGGCTATCTATGACTTGTTTCTTAGCAGTGTTGAGAAGCGTACTTTTTAAATGTAGTAGGTTACTGATTACTAGCTACGCTGTTAATTTAAAAATATAATAAGTAACTATTTTCATTATTCCATTAAAGTAATTTAACTTATAACATTTGATTACTTTTCTGATAAATGTTTTAAACTGGGTAACAGTCCCATCGGCTGTGCTGACCTGTTTTGTCTGGAAATATGCCGAAAACAGGCATTTTTGGCATGGTGCGAAGATGCAAAGCAGTAAAATGAATGTTATATACTACCTACAGTATAAACTTTTTACCAAAAATTTAGAAATATTTGGATGTAACCCCCGTAATCACCAACATTTTGATTAGTAACTGTAATTCAACTACACTTTTTTTCCCCCTCAGTAACTGCAACAGATTACAATTACATTTATTTTGTAGTTTTATTATATAAAGCTGTTATAGGTAACTAGGTACTCCCAGTACACTCTAAATGACTATGACTTTTTGTGTGTTCATTTTATTTCAAAATAAAACATTCCATCTTTTTAAATCTAAGCTGGGCCGACAAGCTGGGACACAGAACTGGGTTTTCCTCAGGTGAGAGAAGTATTGGGAAAGAATGGCTCCAAGGTGACCTCTGAAGTACTGGTGTAGAGCCAGAACAGCACCTCAAAATTGGGGAAACCCTTGAGACTCCTTGCTCATACCTAGCCACTGCAGGTTCTCCATCTTGTCTTCAAATCCACATTACCGTGCTTCTGGGATGGCGACCCCAGGGCGCGTCTTAATGTGGTGCTACATGAGATGGGCGAAACCTGGGAATGTGGACAGCATGGACTGATAGCTGTACACAACCTCTCACACTATTTGGCACTGGGCCTGGCCACACTCAAGCTTGGCGAGGTACACCTCAATGTCATCCTTAGCGGTCAGCTTAGTGACAGGTGCTTCATGGACCACTACTCTCCACTCCTGGTGTAGTGGCAGACTAGAAAATACAGAGACTGAATGCATGCGCAGCTATTGTTGCAGGATGTCTACAGTCTAGACACATTACAGTAGTTGCTCTGCACCAGTGTGTTGGGCAAGGAGCCATAGGAGATTTATTTAGGGAATTTGGAGAAATATACAAAGGTTCTTGCACAAAGGGACTACGGTGACCGATTCAGGGGGAACCACCCGTTTTGGCAGATGAGTGGCCGTATTTCCTGCAGTGCCGGATGGGATGCAGCAGCCGGATGGTCTGCTTTTGAGGGCGTAATAACCTTAGCTTTTTTTTCTCTCTGACCTTCTCCCTAGCACAGGTTTGAAGCGGCATCGGGGAAGAAAATCCCACCCACTGGTCTGAGCAATTAGCACAGTTAGATTGCGGTCACAGTTAGATTGTGGACTCTGGTCATCCATCACTCACAGTGCTTATGGTCTCCCCTCAAGATACCGCTATTTTACATACCGGACATCTGCCACCTACTATGGCCCTTAAAGTTGGTTTTATTACTTATGCAGTACACTATGCTTTAAATTATATTTGCAATGTCTGTAAATTTATTTCTTTTTTCTTTATGCTGCAGTTGTTTCGACCATGACTTTGCTATTGTGCTAAAAAAGTTAAGTGAGAAGTGTCAAGTTTTGTTTAAAAAAATGACCCTGAAATTGTTTTTTAATTAGTTTTATTAATTTTATCAATGTTCTCACACTTCTTTGTATGTTTTTGAAGGTATTGAAAAGGTGGTCACTATTCTTAAGAAGACTCAAAGAATATTGTTTTATATTTATATAAGAGCCTGCTGTAAATTGCATTTTTAAATGACATTTTTATTGTCAAGTGCATAAATCAAAGGGGGATACCAAAGTTCATGAACATTTCTTTTTAATAAATTATTTTCTTTGTCTTTTTCATAGATATTCCTGATTAAATAATCTGCTCTAGCACTTAAAATGAAAAAAAAACATAAAATGAAAAGTTGAATCCAGACATAAGCACAACTTCAGCATTTCACAAAGAAGTTGAACTAGTTATATACTTACTTTAATGCCCTTGAATATAGAAATTCAAGTATATAGTTACTTGTTGGAAAACCTGTCAATAAAAGGTGACATATTCAAAATATTTCAGTTAGCCACTGAAAATGGATGAATAAAGATGTTATTTTAATATTTTAATTCATTTTCTTTGGTCATACATATATATTTTTAACAATTTGTACTTAATTCCCATTCATGACCTATTCTTAAAAAAAGAATAATGTATTATATATCAGAAAGGTAATTCATGCATTTTAAATTCCTTCAAATTAAAGTGACTAAATGACTAAAGCTAAATTAGATTTTTATTAGCTCTCCCCTCTATGGCATTTGCCCTTTATTTTACTAACAAGTATAGTAACCTAAATGTGCTGCAAGGTTATTTGTTCATTTTATTGCAGTTAAAATTGCCAGGTAATTAGAAATGCTTTAAGAGGACACAAAATGGCTCAGTACTGACTGCTGCCCAGTGCCTGTAATAAAAGCTCATTTCTGGCTCTGCCTTCTACTGTAGCTGCTGTCAGGAGGTCCAAATACACAGATTTCCAGATCATGTGAATCATAAGAAATGGTATTAACGTTAACCCAAAAAGTAGTGATGAAATCCCCAAGCAAAATAATTTTGCCTTTTCTGTAAAAAGACACAATCAGACCCATAATCCATGCACTGTGAATAAATGGGGCGTTCTACTGTAATCACAAGCATTTATTAAATTCCCTTTTCCCATTTGTTAAACTTAAATGGTAAAGTGTCCAATATGATGAAATCTATCTTGATCCAATGACCACTTACTTTTCACAGCATAGATGCCCAGTGATGAACAAGAATAGATAAAAGGGGGGAAAAACAGATGATCTCGTGTATTGCTGTTCTTTAGAGAAGACCACGGAGATCGTGGCTTTCCCAAACAGAACTAGACGGAATTTAGATTACGTACAGTGCATATTTGCAAGTCTTACTTGATTTATGATATGCTGTTACTTGCATAGAATAGCATCTGGGACTTTGAGATTTTTCATCATTAATCATTAAACTGAAGATTCACGGACTGATATGGGCCCTACTTGTCAAGCCAAGCCAGCTTTATTAGTATGCGTTGCCTGATATCCTGAGTCATACTGTACTAACCAAGAACTGGCGTCTCCAGACACCCAACAATACGGCAGCAAGCGTTTTGTTGACTCCATACTTACACTCCAGAACATATCACAAAACTGCATGTGAAGCATTCATAATCACTATAAATATAAATGGAAAGTATAATTAGATGCATTAAGAATCATTACTGGATAGAGTTATACAGCATGCAGCTTAATCACACTAAAATTGAGTAATAACTAGGCTGCTTTAACGGTAGTTGCAGAACACACTTTTATACAGAGATTTGGTTTGTCTTGTGTATTGCCTATTTTTGTATTTCAATGTACAATTAACAAGCAGCTTAAGAATACACACACACACGCACACACACACGCACGCACACACACACACATACACACACACACACACACATAAAGTAATAGATAATACCATAATAGTTGTGGATGTAATGTTTAACGCTGATCTGGAAATGATGAAAAACACACATAAAAACATACAAAACATTAGACAGCACGAGAAAATGAAATTGGCTTTGAGGTTACATTTGTAAAACTATGCACAAAAAATATATATATTTTTGGTGATGCTGCTGCTGGAGTTGCAATTATTATTACATTTATTAAAACAAAGCCAAACAATACAGGATCGAGTATCTGACATGATTGGTTCTTTAATAAGAGCTGAGCAGAAATGTATGTCCAGGCTACATCTGCAGTAGAAATTAGATGACAATAATTTAAGCAGCTCAATACGTTGGACATGTAAACCATTCATTCTATAATCAGCCTAAAGTGAAAAAATGATTCACTATGCAGTTCTTAAAATAGAAGTAATAAATTTTAGTGAGCTGAAAACCTGTTACATATGTAATATATTCATTATATCTTCCTAAAAATGAGTACACCTCGGAACTACATAGATTAAACTTTTGTCTGTGACAAAATGCGCTTTTTAAAATGAATTAGGCCTTAAACCTTGGACATTTGAGCTTTAAAGAATAACAATGCAAGAAGATTTAATTATACACAAACAGTATTTTAACTTAATCTATAGTTGAAAATGAAGTTTCGGTAACTGTTTGGGAGGAAGTATTTGATGGATGTACTAGGCAATGTTATTTTCAGCTCTAGTTATAAATGCATCTTTCTTCTGATTGCTCTTATTATTGATGTATTTTGCATTCAAATTGAATTATTAAACATAGTGGGCAGTAATCAATTTGCATAAAATATGTTTATCCATCACAATAAAAAATGCTTTACTGTGTCAAGTATAGCTACACTATTCAAAATGTATGCCATTTTTTACCATACTTTATAACAACTGTGATGAGTTGATATAAACCCTGACGATAAGTTGTGTAGTATAACCATTTTGAATGAAATTAAAAAACTGAGGATCTCAAATGAACATTTCACACTCTGATTATCTGTATACACAAACAAAAACTATTAACACAAACATAATGAATAAAAAATAGCAAACTAGCTAAACATACAAAAGAAACAATGTATCCAAAACAGACTTTTTAATTATATTACTCTGAATTAATGGTACAGTACAGTTGTAAAACTAAATTACTTAATGTTTTATCACATACATGTTATTTTGTCCGCCATATTTTAACACACCTTAAATAAAATGATGCTTTCTTTGGAAAAAAAAAATCTGCAGTGAAATTGGTGGAAAACACTTTATCAAATTGTGTCTAATGGTTTATAAATAAAAATGCATTTATTATTTTCAGTTTGTTGATGGTAAACACTAGCTTGCAACATTCATGACAGGTAGATTACAAATCAACGTTTCACTTCCATTCCATTACCACTGTTAACCATTTTCAGTCAGTCCCCTGATCAAGTCATAAACTTTTCAGAGATTACATTACACATGATTTACTTCCGTTTTATACAGCATAAGCAAACACCTTTTATTTTTAATGCACAAATTTCCCCACTGTGGGATCAATAAAGTCTTATCTTATCTTATCTTATCTTATCTTATCTTAAATATAATACAAAAGTTTTAAAAATATGATGTATAAGCTTATATCAGTTGTGAATGCATGTTCAGGATAGTTTCAATATTGACTCTGAAGTGAAAATATAAGGGCAATAAAAAAGACAATCGATATTTATTCATCACAAAAGGTAAATTAAAAACTTAGTGTAAACCAAGAAGTGCAACCAATAAGCCTGAGTTCACATCATCAGTCCACTTAATATTTAAAATGTTCTGCACTTTGTAACCAGCAGAAATGAGAGACTTGAGTAAAAAATGGAAGGGGTTTTTTTTCCAACATGCAGAGGCAGAGATAAGTTATGTATTTAAATAATTTATTTTTAACTAGAACGTATCTCAAAGGTACCATTACTCCCAAAATATTCCATGGATGTAAACATGTGGATGAGTAATTTCATGTCCTCCATCACCACAAAATATCTAATGACTTGGACGTAATGCTAAATAGTGATCCATTATGTTATCCAGTATAACGTGATATATGTTCATGATACATGTATAATGTCTGTAAAAGTTAACACACACCGTATAATAGTTTTTCCCAAATAATAATAGCTGTTTTGTTTTTGAATAATGCAAATAAGTGTTTTGCTTTTGTGGTTTTGATATTTTCCATAGATTTTTTATTAAACACCAGATAGATTTTGAAATAAAAAATAAAAAAATAGTTGATTAAAACTTTGTTTTTCATCTTAGCCTTTTGATACAAATAAAAAGTAAATTACAAATGGAGGGAATGCGTATAGCTGACAAAAGTTCGGCTTTGATCTGATTAGCACGTTATTAAGGCACTGACACTATTATGCAATTACTGTACATAGCTGTGTGTGTGTGTGTGTGTGTGGGGGGGGGGGAGGGGGGGGTATGACAACTGCTATACCGGTTACATTTTCACTAAAAGTCTTCTCTTTTCAAAAATGTGTGATTAAGCAGTTATTCATTTAGTATTGTATAAAACGATAGTATGCAATGCTCTAATCTTGAATGTGTGTGTGTACTCTATAGTATGGCAAGCTATAATCTTGAATGTGTGTGTCCTAGGTTGTTCCTTGCCTTGTACCCATAGCTTCTGGAATTGGCTTCTGTAACCCTGGATGGGAATTTTCAGGTATAGAAGGTGGATAGAAGGAATGTTACGAAATCGTAGAATTCTGTACTGAAACAGCTGTCTTAATATACCTAAAAATCAAGGTCATAGTAAATAAGACAAATATGCTAATTCACCACAACAGTAAGTGTTTACATCATGGAAGGAAACCAACGAAATGAAGGGAGAAGATGCAATAAACTGCAGTGGATCGTGCCTCACATCTCAGCTTGGGGCTTTTGCCATTACAGTGCTCTGATGTAAGCAAGAGAACCACTCTCATGTGGTACAGCACTTTCATTACACTTGCATATATGAGTACAATAACACATGTATAGTTACAAGTCAAGATCGCAAAGTATATGACTTTAAACTCTGCTAACAGATCAACCGTGGGCAGCTGCCGGTTCAGCAGTCCAGCAAGATGATCTTCAGCTTTGGGCTCTTAAACACACAGTTGCTCCAAGGACTGGCTGACCCTGCTTTATAAAAAATTAGATTAAAAAAAATCTGATAAATTAAATGTATCTGAAACTTTTATTCCACATAGGAATAGCAACTACACAGTGAAATATATGTGCCATATATCTCATATTCAAATAAGAATTGCTGAAAAAAAAAACTGACAGGAAGATACCTTCAGGATATATGATTTTAATGAAGCAAATGAATACTGTCTTTTAAAATGACCATAACTGACTGACTCAAAGAAAGAAAAATATGAAGAATCTCTGGGGAAAGAGGTACATTATCCTGTACTATGCAAAGCCTCAGTCCACTAAAAATACATAGACAATATCAAATTGATACATTTTCTGTTCAGTACACAACTTCATCCATGAGCAGTTAGAAGGGCTGCATGTTTGAAGTCACTTAACAGTTAGTAGGATTTGGTTGACAGACCACAGTGGGCATGGAGATGTCTCTGTATCCAAGGTCACTGGCGTATAACCAAATTATCCAAAATCCCAGTTTGTGCAGATCTTATTTCCTACAGAGTGACAGCCTGGGATTAGTGGTGCATCCATTACAACTAAAAGATACAAGAGTGGTGGGGGTTTATATCCATGTTTTGTCTAACAATAGTTGTGAAGGAGGTGTCGTTTCAATGCCATGTTAAATTATTCGTCTCCATTGTTCTACAAAAAAAATTACATTTGCCATGTTCCCCCCGAATAGCAAATACTGGACCACTTATATCTTCCCTTTTCTTTTCGAAGTTAAACTTACCTTGCCAAAAGCATTTTGTTCATTCCAAAGTCTGCTGTGTTATTTAACTTAAATTCATTACTTTTGGCAAACAATCTCATCACATGCTCCAATAACAGGGTTACTCAATGAGGTTAGTGTCATACGTGAGTTAAGTGATGTTAGAAGGTAGGTAGCGGTTAGAAGACACTCAGGTGTGATGCTCTATATTTGGACAGTATCTTAAATTAATAATCATTAAGGTGATTCCTGTGCCAGCTAGGCGTTCATTTAAGCAGTGTACAATGAACAAAACAGTCACAGTTAGCATACACATACAAAGAAAGTGATTAACATAAAAGTCTATTTTCATCTAAACACATTTTCATTCCAGAATATATGTCTAATTCTGATTGGCAAATATATTTAGAATAAATGGTAATTGGTAATTGGTAATTGGTAAATGGTAATTAAGACAATGTGTTAAGTCAAAACATAATTTTGTTTTTAAAAAAGCTCTTTTTAGAACTTCCCATTATAACATCACTGTACATCAAGCTTCTGTCTTCTATACTATTCTTCAGAGTAAATGCTATGCAGCAGCAAATCATCTAAGTGCTACAATGACTTTATGTATAAAGAAGTTTTGTGCAATCTCACGGCACAATGCATTAAAAAAAGTAGGTAAGTTTCATTTCAGCCACGAGTCTTAAAAAACTCTGCTCCTCAACATTTGGTTTAAAGTACAAGTTCAATCAGACTTACCAGATCTGTAAACTTTTAAAAGCCCAGCTGAGTGTGTCTATATACATGACCTGAACCTTGAGAGATTAATTTGATCGTAAAAGTTTTCATGCTTCTAGAAGTTCCACAGTGACCATGCTAAAATTAATTTAAGAAGTGGCTCGTGTGACTATCAGAAGAAAAGGCGCGGGAGTACATACTGTCATTTCACACTCTGTTTTGCAATTATATCAACCCTCTGGATATATGGATATACATTTCTGAATGAATAAAATGTATATTTAAAAAGGCAGAAACTGATTTCCAGCAGAATAGAAAAGCTCCTAGCTTTCTACATGAAATGTTGTCAGTGGTTGTTATTTATCACACCAGCCCTGACCTCAGACAGCATGCCACTGCCACAGAATTATACACGCATAACTTGATAATAATCTGCTCAATGAGGTTCTGTACAGTGTAATTCAATAATGGTGCATTAATATCTAAATACACATCTTAAATGGATTTAAAACTATATTGTCTAAGCACACTTTAGATAAGTTAATGTTCTTTGAAAAGCTATTCACAGTTTCCCACCCATGGTTTCCCATTTTCATCGTACAGTGCATAGTTTTTATAATCTAATGGGCAGCAGATGTGCTTTCATAGGATTTAAACCTTAAAAATCACATTAGATCATTAATCTTATATTGGTGGCCGTAGGAGAACCATGCTGTCATAGCTGAATATCATATGGTTTAGGTGTCAGTATAAAACTGTTTTCAGAATAGGCATTTTTTTCTAACTGCTGTCCTTAGTCGTATGCATGTGAAGCATAAACATATTTACATTTCTGTAAGTAAACCAGCATTTTGGTATGGTATGAAGTTTAATTCATATCAAAATTCAAGATCAAAAGTTACCAGTATTTGGTGATAATTTTAGTTTTCTTTTTCATCACTTACATATCCTTAAGTTATAATTACACTACAGTATTTTGATATTTAAATTAAAAATGTAAGAATTAAGAATTCACTTAACATTATATTTCATATAATACATGTACCTATGCAGAGCATAATTCCTGGCCATTCGGCTGAGCCCAGTAAAAATATTCTTGTGCACCTTCACTTCTGAAACCCCTCATAAAAATTTTATCTTCTGCTCAAAGTCACCTTCTACCGGTAAACTGGTAACACTGTTTTAAGCAACATGATCTCATATTACCCATGGTCATATATGGAGTGCATTTTATATCATCCCTTGATGCTGTAATGATCTGGCAAAAATGTTACTTTCAGTGATTAAAACAATTAATATATTAAGCTAGCTGTGTCATGGATTTTAGCAGTGATGTAGTTCAAGTAACATGAATACATATTTAAATGAATGTTATTAAGCTGCCTTATAGTTTCAGCCAGAAAAGGTAATTAAGCTGAATAGCTGTTACAATGTAAGATAATAAGGCCTAAGTATTTGCTACTGTATATTTTAGTCTAGTGATAAATCTTCAGCATTGAAACAAATAAATAAGATAATATGGTGCATTGTCACATTTGCATCTTTCAAATTCACTTTAGTGATAATGAGAAGCTTGAGAATCATTAAGACATTCAGTGAGCCGGCACAGAATAATTAAATCATTTGACACAGCATCTCCTCAGTGAAAATTGTTTGTCTATAGTTACTATAGCCTTAAAAAATAAGTGAAAATAAATGAAAACCAAGTTTGTTTATTCTGCTTCCACATTGAAAAGATTTTTTTCAGTAACTATGTCAATGCATTTGGTATTCGCTTTTGTAGGTATACCGATTCCTTTAAATTCCTGTAGAACTACACAGAAGTAATCTGTCGTGCGTTGGTCATGTTTTGGAAAGCACTACAGTTCGGTGCAGAATGGGAGCGCCCAGCACTCTGTAGCTCCATCTATGTATACGAGGTCAAATGCAAATCAATCCACTTGGGACACAGGAATGCACACTGCTGTTGGTTGGTGTTGACTTTAAAAAGAGGGAACTTGCATTGATGACTCCATGTTTTCTTTATGGCGCTGTTACTAATCAGTTAGAGAAGTTGTATATATTAGTAAGTGCTCAGAATTAACATTTGATATATTGTGTTGAGGTTGTAAAATGCAGTACGAGGATGTCGTCTATCTGTAGATCTTCGGTCACCTTACTTAAATTAGTACTGATTTACAAAAATGTTGGCACGAATGCAAATGAGCTGGGGAGAAGCTTTTGCCCCAAAATAGAAAAGCTTTCCTCACACAAGGATGGCTCTTTGAAAAGCTTCCAGGCTGTATTCAAGTGGGCAACAGTTCTATCAATGTTAAGTTATGGGAATATCCAGACTTTTTTCCATTTTTATTTTTAACTAATACCCAATTACTTGTGGCCATATCTGCCTTCTTAAAAATATGTATATGTCACATAATATACTCAATATCAATAAAACACTACTTAAAATTGTATTGAGGATATTACAAAGTGAATGTATGCTTTTCATTGCAAAGAATGTGATATTTTTGTAATCACTATTTCTGTGGATCTCATCTGCATTTGATATCCCCTTATTTGTCCAGTGTCATGCAAAGACATTTGTACATTTGCATAAAAATGTACATTTTGCACATTTCAACTTTTAGATTTGTTGTCATGTTATATTTACCCAGTGAATGATCAATCCCATATGTGGAAAAAAATGCTTTTTGTACATCAAAAACCTTGATATATTTTTGGAAGTTTAAATAAATCATACCATATCATAATACACTTACGATGGACATAGCTATGGGCTATGCACATCTATAGAGCTTCTTCAAAGAAGTATGGAGGCTAGATATATGATCTGTTGTCAGATTTTATTGCTTGAAAGAAAATGTATGAAATTTTGACCATGGGAAATCATCAAAAATGTATATAGTATTCAGTTTAGCTATGTTGTTATTGAAAAGAAATTGAATTTTCTGTGCATATTGGGGACATGAAATGAATGACAAGAAAACAAACAGACTGAGGCATAAAGTGAGGAGCAGAGAGCAATAGTCGTTTATTCTCTGTAGATAGAGATAATGGTACATGTGAATGTTTTCTATTTTTCAGTCCATATTCATTGAAATTCAAATAGCGGAACATTAGTTGCCTTGCAAAGAGGCGGAGATTCAGCCCATCTAAATGGTCCTAAATGAATGAATGGAGACTTTTATAACTCTTCTGCAGTGGTATGAGCGATTTTATGACGATTTTTATTTTCTTATTTATCACCCTGAAAATGACAAAAAATGTTTTTTCTCTTGTGAACAGCATAGCACACTTTTCTTTTTTTTCTGTTTAATTATGAAACATTGTTCTATAAACAGCTTTCAGTTGTACATGACAATCTCCTGGAAGTACTTTTGATTCATAATGCGAATGATCTTATGAATGTTATATCCTTAACAAGCCACATCTATCCCTCTAGTCTTATCTCTCATTCCTAATCCTCATGTGGAAATCACTTCCAGCTGCCTCTCATTAGTTCCCTTGCTAGTCCTCTATATATGTGTTTCCCACTTCTGTGTTCCCCAGTCTGGTCCTTGATGTCGAAACCTCTTGTTGCCTGCGTCCTCCCTGATTCAACTCCTCCTATTTTTGATCCCTCATGCTCCTATTTATTTACAGCCACTGTTCTTTGCGTTCAATCAACCCCTTTTGGTGTCCCACAAGTCACGACTGTAAACAGCTTCTTATAATGAATTGACATACGTTTGCTTGCATTAGAAAGTGAATTCAACAGACATTTTGTTTTCGCTAACAGAGGCTATACATTGACTGAAAGACATGGAAAGACATACTTTATCACATATTGTGCTGTAAATTTTTTCTGAAGAAGCATTAATCTCACATTGTGTTGTACAAAAGGATCAGGATGAAAAGAAAATTCCAACATCTTTCTCTAAATCAGTTCAATTTTTCCATTTAAAACATCTTGAACATACTATTCTGATTTTGCTTTTTACTGCTTTGTCCGCACCAAATCAAGTCAAATATAATTCAATTACTGCCCAAAGATTCAAACACCTCAATACAAAATGTTACCTTTTATTATTCTTTCAAAATTGTTTTTTAAGTAATGAATACACTAAATCATTTTTTAAATATCCAACCTTTATGTTGTTGTCTTTTTTTAGAAATGCTTTTTTTAGATTTTATAATACTTGACTATTTTCAACTGTCAAATTTTCAGTTTCATCTTTGTTATCCATTATAGACTCAAACTTTTGCTCACAGCCCCAGTCAGTATAAGTTTAAAAAGGGAAAGCTTCATCATAACCACAGAGATATTTTTAACTGTTTTCAACCTTAACGATAATTCCAAAGGAAAGCTTCTTATTTCACCCTCCAGATGTCCTCACGCTTCACATCAGGGCATCTAAATCCAGTGCTGTGCTTGTTAAAACTGTGGCAGTTGTTTCTGTCTGTCTGTTGGCTGTGTCCTTAGTTATAACAACTGCAAGTTAGCAGGTTCAGGATCTGTGTTCAAAAACACCCACCATCAGCTTCACATAGGGTGTGTTTCCACAATTCTTAATTTGGGGTTTTTCTTGCCATGTTATGATTCTTTTGTTCAATTCATGCAATTTGATCTAATTTAAAAAATATAATTTTATTGTCAAAATATTTAACTTTATTGTATTTATCCTACTATTATATGGAAATGCTTAAAAATAGAGCATTAGTTCTGGCCCGTGGATTAAGGATGTGGGTTAGAAATGATGTAGTGTTTACTGTAATGTTGCTGTTTGTATGCCAGACAATCGATGTGGTTTGCAAGATGAGAAGTTTTAAGTAGGCTGTAAGTCGAATCTGGCCTGTATCTGGGCATACAGAGTCAAGGCATGCCATGGAAATTAATAGAAGGAAAATAAAAATTGATTTTAAAAAGTTGATAAGAGGAAGTCATTTTTGTCCAGGGGAATATGTTGAGCAGTTTGGTGGTATGAGGTGACCAGCTGGAGCATTATGTCTTGTCATGGTTCCTCAGTTATTCACAGTAGAGTAAGTTTTCAGTCAAAGTGAAAGTTAAAAAAACATTAGTGCCGAACGTGTTGAGTGTGGATTGAGTGTGTGGTAATTAGGATGTGTTTGTCATCTAATGAACCAAAATAGAACAGTTTGGGAGCAAGGCTGGAGCACTGAATCAGGGTGACTGGGTTTTGTTCCAGCAGAATACTTGGAGTCAAATGACAGACAGAAGGCAAAATGCTGAGGAAGAAAAAAAGGGTGAGGATTTTGTTGTTCGGAATCATAAGAAAAAAAACAAATGCCAATCCCTAGCTCCAAATCTGCAATATTTGCAGCCAGAAGTCTAACTATAGTCGTAAACCTAAAGGCAATCCTACCCCTAACCCTAGCTTTTATGCTTTGTTGCCAGTCTTTTTCAGGACTGCTCTGTATTAGGAAAAAAAGGGTTCTATTTTCCACCTACAAAAAGTGTGAAGCCAAGTAGTTTTGCTAGTGTCGTAACATCGCTTTGCTCATTTTCACGCCATGCGCGCACATCGTAACATTGCATGTTACGCCCAAAACACACCTCTGAATAATTAAGAGAGTTAGGACAACCCTTGTCCACCTTGTGCTGGCATAAAGTCTGGTTTTTCCACTGTCAAAACAGCAAAATAGTTCTGCTTTGTGCTTTACGCTTTTTGTTACATCGTTTACGAGTCCTAAAATGCTGTGTTCTATTTGGAACCTATAAGAGATACAATTTGCCCTGTATTTTCATATCCAGACAAAAATTCAGCTCTACAAACTATAACAGTAACACAGACCCTAAAGGTAGATTTAACCTTAACCCCAATGGCAACCCTAACTCTAGGCTTTGAAGCTACCCTAAGCTTTAACTGCAACACTTACCTTAGCTCTAACCCTAATTGCACCCGGAGTGTTAATATTAATTTCACAGATGCTTTTATCCAAAGTGATGTAATATTTCTGTTTTTTTTTTCTTGAGAAAGCGGGGTCAGCCAGTCCCTGGAGCAATCTGAGCTTAAGGGCCTTGCTCAGGAGCTTAATGGTGAAATCACTCTGCCGATCATGGGATCTGAACAGGATTTTTGATCACACAGGCATAGTGTCCTAACTCAGTTTTCCATAACCGTTGGCTGATTTTGTACATGTAGAATTTAATTCATATTCATAATAATATGGATAATAATATATCTATATATTGATATGTTATTGAATAGATACCAATAATAAATACCATCCTACAGTATGCATTTTTTGTCCTTTATGAGGAGAATAATACTAGTCCAATACAAAGCTATACTGTGCTTTTAGATTATTTTTCACTAATAGTACAATTCCAATATGGACTAGACAGCGTTATGGATCAGGAAAACCAAAGATTTGTTTCAGGTATTATTTTGTTGCTTGATTAATTACCATATTTCAACCTGCAAATGACCAATGGTTAATTAAAATTTTGAAGATATTTTATATATAGCATTATACTTGCATATTGTATACAGTCATAATTAATTGTACTGAAATCTGAATATGAAAAAGAAAAAGGTGGCCCATGAAGGATAATTTATATGTTTTTATAGCTGGTTTTGTAAGTTTTCTTACAATTTGATGCTTTGAGTCAGTAGTCCAATACTGGAATGGTTCTAGATACAGTTATACTGTAGGTAAAACCTCTCAACATCTGCATTATTTATGAAGATGCTAGAGAATTGCAGGACAAACAATACCCTTGAGTCGATTACGAACACATCCAAACATGCTTAGAACTAATTTACTGGTATTGAAAGTGTTCTTGGAATTAATTTACTATCACAAGTATTCAAGTGAATATTTTATAATTTTGCATTAGCTGTTTTTGTCTGTGGTTATGGCACGACAAAGTCATTTACAAGGGGAAATGCATTAATAATGAAAGCCTGACCAACAAACAGGGTGCTCTCCTCATTATGCCATCATTGCAGTTCATGAGAGGTTTCCTTGCATCTTCTCACCATATCGACAAACATCAATCAGAACTTTTAATTTGAAATGTAGAGTTATGGTACGTTTGAATAGTACATTACATATCCCAATACTTTTTTTTTATCTTAGCAGCAGTATTACAGGTTCTAAGGAACCTAGCTGTCAGACTGACTAATGTGTGATTTTTTTTCCATGTAATGTATGACAGAAGGCTTAAATGAAGATGCTTGACCTCGGTTAGTCAAAATCATATAATTTATGGAATTTGAGATTGGATAAAGTGTAGACTGCTGCTTTCTTAGTAATACAATTACACAACAAATTATTCCCCAAAATGCTTCTGTGGAATTACATATCTCATGTCACTTAATTCAGAAGTTCAAGGAATCAAGATTCAGGACAGCTCACTTTGAGCTTAATGACAGCACACACAGCGAATTGTCCCTCGATTTTTTCTTCTCAGCTGACCTAGTGATGACTCCTTAATTTATAATCAATTTTCATTTGACCATCTGTACACTGTCTTTTGCAAATGATAGAATAATATAAAAATCATTTCTACTTTTGAGGTATATTAGTGTACTGAGAGTCAATGACATTGATTTGGAGGTTTATGTCTAAGTTCCATTCAGAGATAAACTACACCACTAATACAATTTTCTCTTTTTTTGAAAAAAGCAACCAAGAAAGTATATTTGAAGAAAAATAAAATCCTTCTGTAAAAGTGTCCTTTAAATATAGATCATGGGATAATAAAAGAAAAATACATTGATGATATTTTTACATTCTGTAAAATTTAAATGTCCATAAAGCATTACTTACAGTATGGTTTATAGTTCACTGAGTATACGGCGTTGTACATGCTTTAAGCTTACACTGAGTATAGCTGGGAAACCATGTAACTGTGGCAAGGACATGTTAGTGTTTAAGATCCGGAAAAACAAGGATTTTGAATGTTTTCATTAATCAACAAAGAAAGAAAAATATTTTTGGAGTACAGGTATATGGTGTTCAAAGTATAATAGGTCCAAATACATGCTTTCCAAGAAGATATACAGAGAACTTCACCTTTACACTTCGCATTGCCACAGAACTCTTAACTCAATGTCTAGGTTGCTGTTTATCTCTACTGACTGGAATGTGCCAAAAGTGGAGAAATGTGGTGAAAACTAGAGACATTCACTACTTGATTGACATTTTCTTGAGATACTTTGCTGCACCCTTGTCAAGGCAGATTTTAAAGGGACACAGACCTTCTTAGAGAGAACTTCTTGTGACAGTTCAGTTTTTCCCCTCTCATTCTTCTTTTTATTCCAATCCAATTGCTCATACCTCCAAATAAAGATGCATGGTCACCAGTGGCTTCTTTTCCTATAGAAGTGAGTTCAGGCTCAAGCAGAAAGGAAAACTTAATCATCTGCATTTACCTGTAGATATATGTTGTATATATTGTTGTATATATATGTGCGTGGGGACACCCCAATTTACTCCATGTATTAGAACTACAGAGGGTAAAAGTGGTATTCAGAGTAAACCTGTGCAATACACCTGTGGGGAGAAAACTTCCTTTTTATCATTGTAAAAAAAAAAACATAAAAAGTCAAGTTCATTCAGCGTTTATGTAAAAAATACAGTGTTAACGAGGGGATAGCAGGGCAGTACTGTAACTAGTGCTAATATTGAGATATAGTATAATTAGCAAAACTACAAAAACACTGTTCGTGGCAAATTATTTGGCCTATGAAGATCATGTATATTTTAAACAAGAGAGGGCCCAGAAATTAACTCTGGGGGGCACCTTGTGTGAGAAACACAGTAGAATTCTGGTTCTGAAGTGAGATAAATTATTGTATGTCAATGAAGTGAGAGGACAGTATGGGTCTTACCAATAGTTGAGAGGCATGTGAAAAGAATATCAAGGCTAAGTATTGAATGTAGGGCTATGATCAAGAAGGAGAAGGATGCTGAGGGCCCAAAATCCAGTAGCGAAGAGATCATTAACAGCCCTACAGAGAAATATTGCAGTGCTATGGTGAGAGGGAAAACCTAATTGGAAAGGCTGATATAGATTACAGAAGCCTATATAGAAGCAACAACATTTTCAAAAAGTTAGTTTAAAAAGTGAGACTAGAAATTGGTCTGTAAAACATGACCTGACTAAAATCTAAAGCAGGGTCCCTGACTGCAGCATTTTTTAATCCAGTGGCTGAATGCTGAAGACAAGATATTGGTTAATGAAGTAGGAAATTGGAGCTGAAATATCACTTAAATATGCTTTAAGACATGTGATGGTGACAGGGTCTAAATGAGAAGAATATTAGCTGTGTATCATAATTATCAATGTTATTTGGAAAGTAGGAAAGACAGTGATCAGGAGGTACAAGAAGAAATCAAGAGTAGGAAGGCAAAAGTTAGTCACGTAGCTTATCAATTAACAGTAGAAAAGGTTAGACAAACAGCTAGCATTACAAATGACAAAGTGATACCTTTAGTACAATGGACATTAGGATTCTTATCTTCTTGTTTTTGTTTCTTGTGTCATATTTTTTAATTCTAAAGGTGAAGAAACACAAGGCCATTTATTGAGCAATTTTGCTGGGCAGTTATCAGCCAGATACTGTAAGACAATTCATCTGGATCTAGGATCGGTTTCCCAAAGTCTTCTTAACGCTAAGTTTATAAGCTGTACCCTAACCCCACTTACCATTAGTGGCCGCGACTGCTCGCACCGCACGCCCCTGAAATGAACAAGATCCCGTTAAGCAATATTTTCTCTATGCATTCGATAGTTGTGGGAGGATGGGATACAATGCATTTAGTGCATTTATGTCCGATACATTACTACTGTAGATACTATCCTTGTGCTCTTAATGGGCAGAGAACTGGCCTCAGTAACACGCAGATTCGTAACAAAAAAGAAGGGATGGACTGTTGATTACTTATTTGTTGGTTTGTTGGGAAAGGGGGGAGGTCCATTTTACCAACTCCCCTGGAATGCACACACCTCTCAAATTCTCTCTAAACTGAAGTCACAGTATCTAAGTATCTCACGGTATATCAAAAAATTTGGTTAATGAGATTGATAAGAGTCAACACTGCAGGTTCATTTACATATAAGTCTAATACATTTTCCCCCCCAAAAAAACACCCTGGAATAATCCTTTGTAGTCAGTAACATTCTCTTATGTTATGAAAGTAAGGCAACTTTTCTTTCAGCATTTGTGCCATCAATGACCTACACATATTTTGGTTCACGTAGGTGTTTTATAGAACAAATAAAAATAAAATGGCGTGATACTACAATCTGGGGAAGTGAAAATCATGTTTACGCGTCGGGATTTAGTTTCATTCAGGATTCAGTTTGTTAATTTTGTGTTAATTTTTAGGCTCTTCCTAAATGAATTACTGCAATATCTTGAAGCATTTTTGTAGTGTTATACTTATAACGAACACCACCTTCTCTCCTGCTGCAGTCAAGCAGTTGCTGCATTTAAAGGAATAATCAATTCTTGAGCCGCTTATGTCAACCAATCAGGTGTTCCAGCATCTAGTAACGTTGCACTTAAGAAGCTCTCAGGAGCTTAAGCAACCTCCTAAGGGATTGTTCAGCGATCACATGTATAAAAGTAAACAACTTTAGTTTAGTAAGGTATACCTTTCAGATCTTCCTAAGATGCTAAGAGTTACTGTTATCAGGAACCCTAGCCGGATATCTTTGGAAAGTTGCCCAATGCCAGTCAAAGATTTTCAGATAGAAATTTGTTAACCAATATCAATCTGAAAGTGTCCAAGCAACAGCAATCAGCAACATTTGCCCTGCGTTCCATCACCCCAACACTAGCAGGGACAATGGGCCTCATTCACCAATATTTTCTTAAGAATTCTCTTAAATTTGTTCCTACGAAGTCTGTTAAGAACAACCTATGTCGGATTCATGACGTGCTCTTAAGTAGCAGAATTGTTCGCACCTTTGTTCTTAAGAATGGTGAATCCCACGTCTTCGTAACTAAAAGTGTGTCCCAGTTTGTCAAAATTAGCATAGGGGAACGCCCTGCAATTTCCCATAAAAGGGCAAGAGACTGTAGGGCCGCGTGCAAGGAATGTCGAAGAGATGCGCAGGCTGTGAGCTGCTTGGCACTAAGAGGAAAAAAAAAAACTTTTTTTTGCTGAAGTAGAAGTATTAATTGTCACGTCTGGCCAGGGACAAGTAGGCAAGCAAAGAAGCAGGCTGGCTGGCAGGCAGGCAGGCAGGCAGGCAGGCAGGCAGGAGAACGGGTAACGAGGGTTTTAATGGAGACAGGGAAACGAGCACAAGACATTACAATGACGAGTCTGGGGAATACAGACTGAGAACCGGACTAAATACACATGACAAGCTGAACTCAACGAGCAACAGGTGGGAACAATCAGGCATTAACACGAGGTAACGAGGTGGGCGTGGCCCACAGGAAGGTCGCACGGAGCTGGGCGTGACATCAATACAGTAAAATCCCGTTATAGTGGACTCGCTTATAACGGAATACTGTCTGTAACGGACGAGGTCCGCTGTTCCCGGCCGTGTGCCTTTAAGAACATGCAGAAAAAACATTGGCTACAGCGGACTCGCATATAACGGAATTTCGCTTGTAATAGACAAACAATTTGGTCCCAAGGGCCACTTTTGGCTGTAGTTTTGTTCCGCTATAATGGACATGCAGGCTTTGCCAGCGTGTGGCGTGCTGGTGATATCCAGTGCAGATACATAGTCGGGATCATTTAATAGTCACGCATCTGGTCAGGTAAAATTGGATTACTACATGTACAGTACAATATAATAATCTATACCTCAAGTGTGTCTGATGGGGTGTGGCATGAGTAAATGATGTCCTATAGTTGTGTTTATAAATTATTCAAATACTATCATTTTATGAACTGTAGAATGAACAGAACTGCTATAACCGATTATTTTGAACAAACTATCATTTCTCAAATGTGCGTACGAATAGTCTTGAGTGTGCGTAGATTCTGTTCTTAGAGTCTTCGTAAAAAAGTTCATATGTGGGGATTAAGAACAACTTTCTTTGTATAAGAACGGTTGGTGAATGAGGCCCAGTATACTGGGACTATATACTGGGAAATAATTATTTGTAATTGAGCAAAAACAAACAGGCACAACTAACTAACCAACTCAGTAAATGCACAAACAAACAAATATATTTAATGGCCAATTAATTTGATGCTTTAAAAGTTTTTATATATGTTTGTTTACTTACGGAATTACAATTATAAATAAACAAAATGTTAAATTTGCATCATTTATATTGATGATAACATGTATTATAAACATATCTTTATAATGCATACATAAAGTATATTAAAATATATAAAGTATATTAATTATTCAAAGGTATACTATGGATGCAATTTTTTATAGAATTTATGCTAGCCTACC
>JAODKF010000038.1:9286913-9317653 GCA_026779585.1 Mormyrus proboscirostris | reverse complement strand
TCTCTCTCGATATTTGTGGGTCACCAACTTTCGCACTGTAGTGAATTTTCTGGAACATGCTGGAGAGAAAGGGTTAGTATTCCACATGGCAGCCTGTAATGGACATTTTTTCCCCGCAGTCAACGTTGTGCTGAGCGGTGACTGGCTGGCTTGCTGCGGTTGAACTCCATGTGGTTGCTTTGTCAACACCATGACTGCAAAGTCCACTGTGGCACAAGTATCATTTGGCTGGTCACAAGTTATCTCCGGTGCCAGTTCACATGAATATAGCAGATGGTTGATGTGGACAGAATGCTGTCTCACCCCACTGCAGACCAGTCTGAGATGCTGTGTCACCATTGCTTTTATCCGCTTCTCCTTTCCCTCATGGACATTTCTAACATGCATTGCGTCATCTTTGGCCAGATGTCACGGATTCATTGCTGACCGGTCATGACAGAAATTCTGCTTTGCTTGCTTTTCTTTCACCACTCTGGAGAGATTTGGCTTTAGCAGTCTAAACGTGATTTTCAACTGGATTTTCAGGAAATGTTCAGCTGGTGCATGGCCTTTCATGCTATGTCGGTGCTTCTGTACATTAACAGGAAATTAGTCAGTCTGCGCTGCCCCCATATACTGGCACTTTAACCATTCTTACTCAGAACTTGTCTTATCTGGGCTAATTTTACCATCTGCACTGATCATTCAACTAATCCATTTGATGCGGGTTGGAATGCAGGTAGCTCCAGGGTTACATTGCTCCTGAGGAAGTCCTTTTTTCTTGGGAAGTAAATTGCAATGCACACAATCTCTTCCAGCGGTCCATAAGACACAAAAATATTCCTCAGCACTTCTATTGTTTTAAATGAAATTGTGGAGGACATATGAATTACCTGCAGCTACTTCAAGTGACTGTAGATGAGCATTAAGGAGTACCTTTCTGCTGTTTTCTGCAAAACCCACATGTAGCTTCTTCCACACACGAGTCTGCATTTTCCAGCAATGCAATGATGCTACAGTAGGCAATTTGTGCAGTGATTGGCAGGCACCCTAATTCGGTATAGTCTTTTCAATGTTGCTGTCAAGGTTTGGCCACCACAAGTAACTCTGGACTACTGACTTCACCTGACAGATACCTGACTCTCTGGGTATGCAGTATAGGAGAACATGCAGCCCTTATAGGATACATGCTTGTTCCACAGAGAGTTCTGTCCAATGACTAAAGTAAGGCATCGACATTTCGTCCTTCATGTAATTTGCCCATCCATGTAAAATAAATACCCTACCCCTGTAGAGAAGAGGCTCTTTGCATTGGCTGAGGCAAGCAACAGCAACTCATCAAGCACTGAAAAGTAGAAGATGCTATTCTCCTCTGCGGTGTTATCATTCTCTGCTCTAGGTAGTTTGGAGAGTCCATCAGAATTTGTATGATCAGCTGACCTTGTGTATTGGATCTCGTAATTATAGGTTATTAATGTACACCTTTGTGCAAATTAATTGAAACAAGTTGTCACACAGACATGCATGCAGTGGCCGGGATCCTGCTAGACTGCACAGCCAATAGGGCAGAGAGTGTGCAGAGTGGAAGGACAGAGGCACTGTGCCCACAGATTGGCAGGCCTGCTCAAGTGGGGTTAGCGCTGGGTCGTATGACTGTGCTTCAGCCATCCATGTATGTTTCAAGTGAATGCTTTGTGGTTCTGGCGCCTCACCGTGCTGTTCTGGGGTTTCCTCCTGGTCGCCCTTAGGGGGGGAGGCATCACATGCTAATTTCACAGGCTTTTGCATGCCATGATGCACCACGACTGGAATCTAAAACCACTGCTGCTTTGCCTTTTAGGATGTTTCATCACACTTAGACGACTATGTCCGGGGAACCGCCAATTTAAGCAGTTGGTGCTATAGTTGTGGGGATGATGACAGGTCTTTCGGAAAATGCCCATAGTATTTCAATAAACCTAAAAATCAGCGTGACTCTGTGATATTTGTGGGTTTTGGTACCTTTACAATAGTCACTACTTTTGTCTCCGTGGGATGTCCGTTAGATGTCGTAGGTACTCCACTCACTATTGCATGCATTTACATTTAGCTCGCTTTACTCAAGCTCCATACTGTTCTAGACACCTCAGCACCTCTTCTACTGTAGTCAGGTGCTCTGCCCATGTTTTAGCAGTAATTAGGATATCAGATAGTAAGCAGATCATATGCGGAAGTCCTTGGAGTACCTGATCCTAGGGTTCGGTGATATGACTTCAAATCGATACTACAATTATTTCAAACTTTTACCCCGATTACGATTAATGAACCATTATTTAGTGTAGACAGACTGTAGTTCTCTGACAAGGTCTGCACTGTAAATATGCTAATGAAGGAGTGCATATCTTTGTTATTTTAAACTCGTTTAAAGAAATACACACAGATGATCTATTGAAAATTGTTGAATATTTCTAACAGTTGAAATCAAAGCACACATCACTTGAAATTAAAATGTCTTGTGGAAAAGGTCACATTGTACGTTTGAAGTAAAATGCAAGTTCCCTAGTGATTAAACAATCTGGTGGTGTTATCTTTGGTTGCTGAAATTGTTTTTTTTTCTGTAGTGTTTATGTGGCAGAAGTGGTGTGGAATTTATTTCAAGAACATCAACTATGCCACCTTGGGGAATTTCACCCAGTGAAAATGAGCAATTCAACCACTTTGCTCACAAAATGGGGGCATTCAGGTTCGTAGGGCCAGAGATATGATTCCCAATACATATAAATTATTAACAATTTGGATATATTAGCACAATAAGATTAAAATTTGGATGGGAATGACCAGTCACCTAATATTATATGTGCACGTCCCTATGAATGTTCCTCACCCTTGCACAAGTCATCCACTGGAGTGATCGTATAGATTGTTCCTTCACCAAGAGGAGCTTTCAGTACCTTATAAACTACTGAACTCTGCATGTCCCGGATCTTATGGCAATACATGCTGCAATGGTGCCAAAGTTAAACCAACTGGCCCACCTGCAGGGGTATATCATAAACTAAATGATTATACTGTTCCTTCCAGCAACCGGCAACAACTAACAACCGTTTGCAGGCAGCCTCAAAAGCCACCTTAAACCTATTCTGGTGCTCAACCACAAAAACCTGTATCTGCCCACTTACAGGGTCTGGGACCTGAACCAGAAGAAAATCTACAGAAAGCCAAGCCTCCTGACCAAACCAGAGCATGTGAGCGGAGTGGTACTAGAATGGGTGAGTTCGGCCACACTCTTTACACTGTACCTTTAATTTAATGTAAAAAAAGTTGTCCTCCGAAGGGGGGTGGTGGGAAATGAAAAAAAAAAGAATGACATTACACTTAACATAAAGAACAAACACGAAATAACGGAATAGAAACAAACAATGTAGTTATGGAAATGCAATGACCAGACTTGAATGGGTAATCATAAAAGGGAAACACTGTTCTACAAAGTAAGCCCAGTTTGTGGAAACACGCCCCTAAAGTCATATAGCAGGTTAACAGAACAGCTTAGGTTGTTAGAATGAAAGGAAGTTGGGTTACTTGGTTACAGAGTGGGGGGAGGTCTTGGCAGTTGGTTGCAGAGGCTGATGAGCTGATGGGATGATGGCACTCAGGAAGGCGCGGCATTTGGAGCAGTTGTGGAGCCCCTTGGATTCTGAAGCTTTGTCTTGGTTGCAGTTCTCTGTCAGGTAGCAGACCTTCACTGGCAGGCTTCAGGAGGGCTTCCTTCGGGCTTTTATTCTCCTGGGCTGATGTGCCAGGTTTTATGGTCTAAGGTTCATGAATAGAGATGACCAGGGATTCGACACCTGAACCAATGGGTGACCATCCATTTGGCGGGCTTTCGGAGGGGTGTCTGTCGTAGTCTTTTTGGGATTTATGACCAGACTGATTCTCCTTTGCTGATGATTTTCATTATGTTGGTGTAACTTTCGATACATACACTTTCATGGTAAAAACTGTCCAGATTTGGAATCATGAGTGATTGTCCATCAGTTTGATACCAAACATGCCATACCAGCCTGGCGGTTTACACCTCATACCATCTGTATCAATTAATTAACAATTACTTATATTATGTATGTTACTGACTCACATCAATATATGGCAGGGCTCTTCAACTCTGGCCCTCGATTCCAAATCCAGGCCTTGTTTTCAGTTCTCCCAGAAAGTTAGGTAAATAATTACTGATTCTGATTGGCCAGAGGCTTCACACCTGGCTCACAGGTAAAAGAAGGCTGGAAAATCAGCAGGTCAAATCAGCTCTGGTATACGGTATAGGTGTTTTGGGTTGCACCTCAACAGATATTACACTTTCCAGAATGGATAATGTACACCTTAATTCAGTTATTTTAATGCAGCATGGTAAAGCACAAAAAACTTGCTAACGGGCCACAGAGAAATGTGAAAAGGGGGGGGGGGGTGATTGTCACACAAAGAAAGAAGAACATCTGAAAGTTATGGAACATCACGATACCTGGTTACACTATTCAATGTTCAAGATTCTTCTGGTATAACCATGGGAACATATATGCAGTGGTAGTTATGCCTATTTATTTATTCAAATTTATTGTTATTAAGTGTTCAAGTGTGAGGGGTAAAATAGGTGAACATGGTTATAAGGGTGGCACACAAAACTCTAAGATTGTCTAAGGACACACACAAACAGCATATCTGTATATTGAGACTAGCAATTATAGGCAAAGAAATATACAGGGTATACAAAAGGCAACTTATCTTTAGGGTGTTGGCCTGCTGGGTGAGTGGTATGTAAGGCAGGATATATGGGGGGGAGGGGGTTGCGTGCCAAGTTGAGGGACTCCTATCCTTGAGGTCAACTCTGCTGTCTGTACTGCAGGTCCCTAAATCGTTTGGCCATAAAACTTGAAATGCTGGCCTCCCTTGATATCTGTGTGTGTGTTTCTGTGTGTGGGGTCACTAACCCCCTTTTGTGCCTAGGCCAGAGAGTAGCTCTCTTACCAGGCTCGGCCTTGTCTCAGGCCATCTGGAATTTAAGCTGTCATATGTGCATATGTGTGATCCTACACTGGGAAGGTCTATGTCACGGTACTGGAGAGGAGTGTCGAATCTTGGATCCAGGAGGAACAACACGGATTCTGTACTGGCTGTAGAGTGCTGGACCAGCTCTTCACCTCGCTAGGATACTGGAGGGTTCATGGGAGTTTGCCCAACCAGTCTACATGGTATACAATTGGGCATCGACAATTGGGACTCCCCTCAGGGAGTCCTGTGGAGGGTGCTTTGGGAGTATGGGGTATGGGTTCCGCTGTTGCGAGCCATACTGTAGGTCTCTATACAAACGGAGCGAGAGTTTAGTTCGCATTGCCAGCAGTAAGTCGAACTTGTTCCCAGTGTGTATTGGACTCTGCCAGGGCTGCCCTTTGTCACCAATTCTGTTCATAACTTTCATGAACAGAATTTCTAGCCATAGCTAAGAGGTAGAGGACGTCCTGTTTGGGGGCCTCAGGATCATGTCTTTGCTTTTTGTAGCCTGTAACCTGCAGCTTGCACTGGGGGGGTTATCAGGTGAGTATGAGGCAGCTGACATGAACAGCAGTGCCTCCAACTCTGAGGCTATGGTGGAAAATGGTGGATTGCCTTTTCCTGGTGGGGGATGAGTTGCTGGCCCAAGCACAGCAGTTCAAGTGTCTGAGGGTCTTATTCACAAGTGAGGGCAGAAAGGAGTGGGAGACCAGCAGACAGATTGGTGCGACATCGGCAGTAATACGGATGCTGTACTGTTCTGTTGTTCCAGCTGAGCTGGAAGGCAAAGTTTTTGATTTTCCAGTCAATCTACGTTCCTACCCTCACCTATGGGCAGGAGTTCTGGGTAATGACTGAAAGAATGAGATACAAGTGGCAGAAATGAGTTTCCTCCACAGGGTGTCTGGATGGATGGACATCCTTAGCCAGTAACAGCACAGTCATACTAGCTCCATAGTACATTGAATGCCCTGGTGGCGATATTCCTGATGCAGCGATGGCAGTTTCTCTCTTTTAAGAATGGCAGGCAAAATAAACTAGAGACTCTTCTTGCCCCCATCTGAGTGTGAGATTTGGCAGTATAACACTCTCTCTTTTTCCACCAAATGGTCCTATTGATGTAGCAATGCCATAGCAGACGTAGGGACTTGCTGCCTCTCATCTGGAGTAGGCCGAACCTGCTTCCTCCAAAACACTAAGATATCCTTCAAGAGGGGATCAGCCACCTGTAGGGAACAAGGGTAAATATTAGTTGGTACCTTGGGCGGAGCTTAATTCTTTGCCGTCAAACTTTAATAGAATAAAAATACATGTTATTTTTAATAACATTTTAAGGAATAATAAGACATACAGCAGGTTGAACGTAAGCTAGCGCATACATGGGGGTTCCATCTGCAGTAGACACAAAGTCTGGCATATTTTAAAAGAAGAAAGCACCAAAATGTTTAAAGAAGAAAAACTTTAGTGTTATTTTTTAAAAGAAAGAAAAGCAGGCAGGATTTAAACATGCCCGAACAAAGCACTGTCAGAAGAGCAAATGGTTTGGGGCAAACGGGCCTTGCACATACCTGGTGCTGGCACTGGTCCCATATAATTATCTGGTCAGACTTCACTCTTTGAGCTCTTACAGTTCGGCCTGCTGGTCAGGATTCAAGTCTCCCTCCTGCATCCTTCAGGTCATTAGGGGTACAGCTTGTGTTCCAGTGGTTAATGTTAGGACCGCAAAGGTCCTTCTTTACTCACATACTGGCCTTGGTTCTTTAAGTGGTGTCAGGTTGTCAGTATACCTACCGGTGTTACCAAGGTAAGACCTATTACTTGTACTGCTTCCTCCCCAATAGTTGCTAGCTCAGTGCAGGAGAGTTCTCCAGCTTAGTGAGCATAACATGGACAATTATAGTTCCATGAAGTTGGAGCTTTCTCGGCAGCACATCACAGGCTCTTCTTTGGCTAAACATACCCTCCCGAATACTGTGATCCCAGTGTCCCCCAGGAAGCCTCATGCTCAGATCCTGTGGTAACTCATTCTGTGGTTTGTTTTTCCATGCCTTTCTCTCTTTGACCCTTAAAAAATATTAGTTGGGGCCTTGGGCGGAGCTTAATGCCCCCCCCATTCTATGACGTACATCCTTGTTAAAATGAGCGCATGCGTGTGCTGTAGATGGGGAAATTAACGATTTCTGGGATATGCACAAGTTCGAGCAAACTCTGGTTAGTGTGTGAACTATGTCTGTCAAAAATGTGTGGCTGGCAATTTTTACATGCTTTCTAAATAAAATGAGTTGAGTCAAGAAAACACTGTATCATTATTGCTAGAGGTTCACGATGGATAACAAGCACTTTCCTCTATTATACGCCATCAAACCCTGGGTCTTTTAGAGGTCCTGATAGATTATACAGATCGCTGATAGATGAAGAAGGGGTGTATAATATAAATAAGAAGCAAGTTGCGACATGGCTGTCTGGTGAAGATGCATACACAATACATAAACCAATCAGGTTTAACTTTAAAATGAATAGAGTCTTTGTGACTAATATCAATTCTCAATGGCAAGCTGTCTTGGTGGATATGTCTGCTTACTCGGACCAGAATGATGATTTTAAATACATGTTGACGTGCATAGACATTTTATCAAAATACACGTGGGTGCGGTGTCTTAAATGCAAGACAGTTGCCAAGGTAAAGAAAGTGTTTGAAAACATTTTCTCTGAAGGCACGACTCCCAAAAGACATCTTCATGCTGAAGAGCTAGAAAAGATCAGACTAGACAAAGACAAAAACTTCAAGGTTGAGAAAATCGTTGCAGAAAAAAATGCAGAGGGGTGAAAAATGTTTTTAGTGAAATGGCTGGGGTGGCCTGACAAATTTAACAGCTGGGTCCCCGCTAGCCAAGTAGTCAACATATAAGTGTGATGGTACGTGTTTGTGGCATGCATTTCCATCAAAAGCAGCCACGGAGGAAAGCGTTTTTTATGTAACCCTCCCCAGCAATGTGTCTATGTTTTACTGCACAATATCATATCAAGATATGTAGATAACATGCGCTTTATGGGTGCGTACGATCGAAACCCCTTCAATTTTCAACATTACGACGCTGAATTTGTAGCGCTTTATGTCGATGGCCTGCAGTATCCTGCAAAACCCTTTCAGCCGGATTTTAACAGGGGAAACGTTGCCTGTGAGTATTACAGCTTGGTTCCAGCTACGGGGAGACATTTGAGAAACAAGCCTGTCGCTGTTGACAGAAATGAGTACATAAATGCCTTTAACTTGGCACTGGACGAAGGCTGCAATCAGCATCTCTCTATGGTTAAAAGCGGAAATATGCGCCTGGAGATGAGATTCCGCCAGCCTCTGACCAGGACTGTCACACTGATAGTCTACGCAACCTTTGACAATATAATTGAGGTTAACCAAAGGAGAAACAATAATAGTAATAATAATAATAATAATAATACATTTAATTTATACTGCACTTTACATTACCAAAAATCTCAAAGTGCTTACAAAATCAACAAAATCATCATGCAAATGTCTTGTACGATTATTACTAGTAATGAACACACTGGAGCTATCGAATATCCTTAGTAGAAAACGATTGACGGCAAGACATTTTTATGGGGCATTAGCTTGTGACGAGCTGGAAGTAAAACTTGATAAATTATCTGCAATCTTCGTCGTCAATACACAGTTCTGCTCCCGGAGAACGCTGGCTGGTGCTTTTCATCGGCGACGACAGCGCCGCACAGTTTTTCGACTCGTATGGAAATCCTCTTGATCTCCCCAACTTTTTGAGAGTCATAAAAACGTTCATGACAAGGAACTGTGACCAGCTAGCTTACAACGCAAAGCAATTTGACAGCCGGCTCTTTAAAGAAAATACTATGTGTCTCTACATGCATGTGCTATGGGAGAGAGAGAGAGAGTGCATGCGCTCATTTTAACAAGGATTACCCACGTTATTCCTTGACTCTTGTTGTTGAAATGCTTAGGACGCTTTACTTTAATGTTCACATTGGCAGAAAAGCACTTCATTACTTAAAAATCGTTATGGTTAAGAGGTTTATTTGAAATAACACGCACACCGTCGGTGCCGCCATTTTGAAATGGGATGTCTGTGTGAGTGCACCTGTGTAAGCTTCAGATCTCCTAGCGCATCCTTCAAACTGAGCACATGCATATGGAAGAGCGGGCCTATTCTTTCTAAAAGTTTGCTGTTAAATGCCTTCTTCAACCTAACACCGGTAAATACCGCTAAAGTTTTTCTTCTTCTTCTTTAAACATGTTGGTTAAATGTAGCGAGTTTAAGTTTAAGTACATGTTGCGCTCACTAGGCTGGAGAACTCTCCTGCACTGAGCTAGCAACTATCAGGGAGGAAGCAGTACGAGTAATAGGTCTTACCTTGGTAACACCGGTAGGTATACTGACAACCTGACACCACTTAAAGAACCAAGGCCAGTATGTGAGTAAAGAAGGACCTTTGTGGTCCTAACATTAACCACTGGAACACAAGCTGTACCCCTAATGACCTGAAAGATGCATAAGGGAGACTTGAATCCTGACCAGCAGGCCGAACTGTAAGATCTCAAAGAGTGAAGTCTGACCAGATAATTGTATGGGACCAGTGCCAGCACCAGGTATGTGCAAGGCCCATTTACCCCAAACCTTGACTGTGCCAATATGGTATCTCCAAACCTGAGTAGTGGACTGATGACACTCCTCCAGGGCTTCGACAACTGGATAGGAGCCTATGACAGGGAAAGCAAATCAAAAAAATGAAAGACAGGCTATGTGCCCCAAAAAGCTCTTGGTAACATCGACTGATGACATTTATCCCCAGAACCAAAGACAAAGACTCAGGAGGGTCTTTAGCTACTAGAATCCCAAATGGGGTATCATCTTACCACAGCTCCAGATATCCAATATATGGAATGGAAAGCCCATTAGCTGCTTGCAGCTAGAACCAGTGACAAGACTGGAAACAACTGTGGCCCCAAGTTTCAAACTGCTGTGAAAAAAAAACAATAAAAACATTCAGTTACTGTAGACACCACAAACCTTGTGTCCAATAAGCATGAAACAGTGACCTCACCCATCAAAACATTAATATTAGGACAGGAAGACTGGACATCATAGAGTTAATGCATACTCCACCTGAGCCATGGCTTAGCTGCTCAGTTTTCTTCAAATTTTTGGGTGGTAAGAGGAACAAACGGGCCTGGTCACCAGGCCTGGGCAGACCAGCGGAATGATTAGTATGAGAGTGGAGGGACCCATTCCCCATCAAACTCCCTTGCAAAAAGGCCTGGCTGTTGACACCGATGGCAAATGACAGAACCCTTCCTAGGAGGCTGACTATACTTTGGGAAAGTCTGCGGGTAGATTAACATCTGGGTAAGCTGCTCCACCTGGTCCCTCAACGGTTCCTTTAACTCTCCTAATTCTGATCCAGGAGAGACTACATGGGAGCTACCTTGCATGCCATACTGTAAACCATAAGCTCCAGGGAGGGAATAACTACATCCCCAGTCACCCCCTGGGAACCCTTCCCCTTCCTACCTAATAGCTTCCCTCTGCACTTCCAGAGCAGTGGTAGGTTGATGGGGGACAAACTGCTTCATCTCCCTAAGAAGGGCACCATTGACACATGTTCTACAAAATGATCACTAAGCAAATCCTTGGTGTTGCACATATCAGCTGGCACATGCTCCCTTACTCATTCTATTAAAGCTAAATAAAACGCCTGCAATGTCTCCCCTTCCTGCTGTTTTCTACAGAAAAAGGCTTCTTGCAGGGTTACATATGTCTGAACACAACCATACATCCATCCATCTTCCGAACTGCTTATCTTCATGGGTCGCGGGGGATCCGGAGCCAATCCCAGAAGCTACGGGCACAAGGCGGGGAACAACCCAGGACAGGGGGCCAGCCCATCACAGGGCACACTCACACACCATTCACTCATACATGCACACCTATGGGCAACTTAGTAACTCCAATTAGCCTCAGCATGTCTTTGGACTGTGGGGGGAAAACCACAGTACCTGGAGGAAACCCCACGACAACATGGGGAGAACATGCAAACTCCACACACATGTAACCCAGGCAGAGACTAAAGCCCAGGTCCCAGAGGTGCGAGGCAACAGTGGTAACCACAGCACCACCATGCCGCCACGGCCATATAATTTAATCAAAATAGACAGAACCTTAACTGGATCCTGTTGTTCAGCCGTAGTAAGATATTTAATTTCTTCCCTGGTTTTTATATTTAAACTAACTAGAATAATAAAAAAAAAAAAATGCCGGATAAGCAACAGCAAGGTGGCCAGCAGACATGAATGCCTGTACCTCCTCTGTCCATTCTGCTCTACCGATCCCCATCTTGCCATTAATGAGAGGACACTTCTGATCTCTGGGTACAAAATCCAGCCACTCTGTAACCATAGTGCTAGAATCTGCAGACAGAGAGTTAGTAGCTGCGAAAGCTGCATTACACTCTACTTGAGAGGCAGCCCATTCCTTAAGGAGTCACTCATTATTTGCCTTATCCTGAGCATTGGGTTTCTCTGAGCTGTTGCAATTCCTCTTCCATGACAAAACAAACAAAGCAAATGGCCCCAAAAACTTATTTTATTTACAGTTCTGGTTTCCTTTGTGTTTCCCGTGAACTCAAAGGTTTTTCTGGACACGATTTCTTTCAATAGTGCAATATTGCATGCATTCTTAAACATTTGAGTTTGTCCATCTACCAATTTCCTCTCTCTTCCAATTTCAAGCCAATAACAAATCTGTCTCTCAATGCATCATCTAGTTGAGGTCCAGACTCACAGTGAGCAGACAGCTGCTTTAAAGCAACAATATACTTAGACACTGACTCATTTTCCAGCTGATTTTTTCTATGAAAATGGAACCATTCCACAATGTCAATGGTTTGGGTTTGTAATGAGGTACTTGCTTCTCACTTAGAGTCCTGTAAGTCTGGGAGCTAAACTTATCTGGCACAAGGAGATTTTTTATCAATGCTAATGACAATAAGGAACACACTGACCTTCTTTTCTTCAGCCACCTCTTTTGCTATCACTCACTGCTGCAGCCTCCAGGTAACAGTCAAAATCTTTCTGTCCTTTATATTCTATGATGTATCTTAGGGTGAATGCTGCCAAAACTTCTCCAAACTTGTTTTCCTCACACTCCTGGTTAAAAAAGACCTTTTGCCACTCTACTATAATGGGATCTGGGATCAAAGGCCTAATAAAGGGGAGATCTCAAACCCTGGTCCCAGAGGTGAGAGATAACAGTACAAACCACCACACCACCATGATCCCTCAGTCATTGAGCAAATGATGGTATTAGATCACAACAAATAGAAGTATTAAAAAGAGCTGTTGGGGCAAAATGTAGAAAAAAAATATCGTGATCTCTCTGTAATGTGAAAATGGGATGTAACGTATTGTAGAATTAGACATAAAATGTATGATTAGAATGTATGGGTGGATTTTGCATGTTCTTCCTATGTCATTGTGGGGTTTCTTCACGGTACTCTGCTTTTCCCTCTTACATTCCAAAAACATGCTGAGGTTACTTGTAGTTATCCAATTGCCCATAGGTGTGAGTGAGTGGTGTGTGAGTGTGCCCTGCGCTGGGTTGGCACCCCATCCTGGGTTACTCCCTACCTTGACCCATAAGCTCTGCCCCGTAACCTGGGACAGGAAAAGTAGTTACAGAAGATAGATGGATCGACAGTTTGCATGATGAGTTGGAATGATTTTTAAAGGGAACAGATTAATTTGTTAATTATAGTACAAAAATGTCCCACCCAAAATTCAGAATAAGTTTTGGAGAAATTTTGAACACATTGAAAATGAGTCGCTACATCTCACAAAATATGAAAGGTTCTATTCGCCATATAGGTACAGTATATACAGTATGGGTCAGTTTGTCTTCTTGTCTATCTATCTATCTATCTAGTTGTTTATCTGCCTGTTTGAAGGTTACAGAACTGCAGTTTGAAAACAAAGCTTCCTACATCTTCTGGGAATGTTGCGCCCAGTGGCTATTTGAGGTATTGAAAAGTCATGAACGGGAATGAGCATCACAGGAAAGATTGCTAATAGACTGGAGCCAGATCTACCCTGCATGTCTACCCAAGATAGGTCCCACTGGCAGGATCCATAATGAGATTGACCCCAGTACCAAATGCTGTGGATATTGGCAGCCTGGCAGTATGGTAGAAAGTCGGGATAGGGCAAAACCACCTTGAACCTTGAGTCTCTGAATAGCTACTTTGTTCATTCTAATGGGACGACTGCTCCAAATAAACTCTACATGATCTGGTATAAGGTTTTGAAATGTGACTTTAGAACAGCACCTGGCATGCTCAGCAGCAAAGAAAACTTGATAATGTTTTCATCCTTGGAGCCTTGATTCTACAAATTAGTGATGGAGTCAGAGACGATCACCTAGAAAAGAAATGCAGAAAATAATATTTGCAAATCTCTGAATACACATAAATTTCTCCCATGTAGCAAAATTTAAATGAAAACAATCACACTGGGAGAAATGCCACACTTGTTTGGTACATAACCTCGGAAGATAATTAGCTAGTCTGACACGTAAAGCAGGGACAGGCACTGCAACACATCATTGGAACATAAATAATGAGTTTACTGTTTTTTGTGTTCTAATAAAGATTCTCACCTCTTGGGTCTCTGTAGAAACAAATTGGCGAGGGTCCTATTGCGATGAGAAATAACAGGGGAGAGAGGGGACAGGCCTGTGTTTTGCTAGAGTGTCAGGGAACACATGCATAGATTAGGTGGCTGATTTTTTTCCAACACAGTATAATGAAAATCACTGCGAGAAAATAGCTTTGGGAACAGAGATGACGTTAACCATATTTATTGAAATTTTATTTGCTTAATATAAACACCTGACCAGGTGACCCAGCTGTTTCAGGAATTAATACCCTCATTACCGGTCTGATCAAAAAACCACAAGCAATAACAACAGGTCAATTCAACACTCTCAACACCTTTTCTGATGTCAAGTATGATGAGAACATCTACTTATGACTCACTGGAGTGCATCGCATTTATTAAATAACAAGCCTCAAAGCAGTAATTCTTACATGTAACTATGTATAGGATGTGCAGAATACTGTATAACTGAAACTAGCTGCAATGCAAAAACCTTGATGTTCAGTAACTTGAACAAAATGATCTACGGTATCTCCTTGAGAAAGATTTTATTTTAAACAGATGCTATAGTGGAAACAGCTTGTCGGGAAAAAAAAATCTTTTTGCATTCTACTGGGATCTGTTTTGGCCTGAAGATTTCCTGTTCTTGACAGACATTACAAGCTGTTTGAAATATTGGGCTACTCTAACGATTCTTTTAAATTAGTGTCTATAAAATGGATTCCTCAAAAAAATAAATAAATAAAAAACCTCTCAGTGAAGGAAAGGTACAGTCATTAAGGGAATTAGACTTAAAATGACCAGTTATAGTCTAAATTGGTAATTAAGGAACATTACATCTGTAATAATCGATTTAGAGATATAACCACGGTCAAAATTTTGTATACTCCCTTTACTCCGATGCCTATTATTTATTTGAATTCTTGCGTATTTCTAAATATATATTGGCATGATTTTGACTGTTCTGCTTGGCTGTCAGAAGCAGCATTAGATTATGTGTGCAAAGCCAGGCAGAGTAAAAAGATAAAGAGACTTAAAACAGCAAATTGCAATTTTCTTCTAGAAAGCATAGAAAATCTTTCTCTCAGCAGTTGACTGCTTCTGGATGAATGAGAAGTAATGTCTCCCTGAAGACTTCCCTGACTTCCAAAAACAGCAGATGATGTAATTACCTGGATGGAAACTGTCTGAATAAAAGGAGATATAAGTACACAACATGGCAAAAAAGTATTTGGACAAACCTCTTAATCACTGAATTCAGGTGTTTCATTCAGATCCATTGCCACAGGTATATTAAATCAAGCACCTAGCCATGCAGTCAGGCTTACAGACATCTGTGAAAGAATGGGTCATTCTAAAGAGCTCAGTGAATTCAAGTTTAGTACTATCATACGATGCCACCTTTGAAAAAGTGAAATTCCTTGCCTGCTACATACTCCAGGGACAACTGTTGAAGCACTTAGGAACAGTAGAAACTCAGCCATGAAGTGTGAGAATGAATAAAGTAACATAGTGAGGTCGTTGAGTGCGAAGATGCATCGTGTGTAATAGTTGCCAACACTCTGTAGACTCAGTAACTGCAGAGTTCCAAACCTCCTCTGGCATAAACACCAGCATAAGAACTGTGTGTAGAGAGCTTCATACAATGGGCTTCCATAGCCAAGCAGCTGCATGCAAGCCTCACATCACCAAGCACAATGCCAAGCATCAGATGGAGTGGTGTAAAGCATGTTGCCACTGGACTCTGGAGCAGTAGAAACATGTTCTTTGGAGTGACAAATCATTCAAAATCTGTCTGGCAGTCTGATGAACTAGTTTGGATTTAGGGAATTCCAAGAGAACTGTAAAGTTTGGTGGAGTAGGGATAATGGTATGGGGTCGCTTTTCAAGGGTTGCATTAGCATACCTAGACATTTTGGGCAATTCTATGCCTAACTTCGTGGGAACAGTTTGGGGAAAGCCCTTTTCTGTTCCAGCATGACTGTGCCTCACTGAACAAAGCAAGTACATAAAGACATGATTGGGTGAGTTTGGTGTGGAAGAACTTGACTGGCCAGTACAGAGTCCTGACCTCAACCCTATCAAACACCTTTAGGATGAAATAGAAACGGAGATTTTGAGGCTGACCTTCACATCCAACATCATTGCCTGACCTCACAATTGCTTTTCTGGATGAATGGGCAAAAACTCTCTCATACACACACTCCAAAATCTTGTGGAAAGCCTTCCCAGAAGAGTGGCAACTGCAAAGGGGGGACCAGCTCCATATTGATGCCTATGGATTTAGAATGGAATTCATAAGAGTTCCTGAACGTGTAATGGCTAGGTGTCCCCATATTTTTGTCCATATACTGTATATAAATGTCAAATGTAGAATATCAGTCAAAAGTTCAAGTACACCATAAGCTGAAAGAAATGTCTGACCTACACAACCTTTCAGTATATGACAATGATAAGACTTGCTAAGGTGTTTTTCTATTTATATAAGCAATTCCTTCTCTGATTTTATATTCTGTCATATTATTTTGACAATGCTGCCCCATAACTCCTAATAGAAATGGGCATAGTGAATTAAAATATGAATGCTTTTATGACACACTTGCAGCCCAGTGTGTAGTCCAGGTAAACCTGACATTTTCTGGAGGCATCGCACCACCATCTTGGTACACTGTCAGCCAAACAATATATACCTGTAATAGCAGCACACCGTTTCAAACGCCATGGGTAACACTGAAGCAAATGAAAGCAGCTACAGGCCCTATTTTAACAATCTAAAGTGGACAACCCACTTTTGGTAGTTTAACGTCAAAAAAATAGCTGCACTTCCAGGCACATGGTCCAAAAGATTTGTATTTAAGCTAGTTACACAACCACATGCTGCATACATCCTACGGCATACCACAGCCAGTATATTCTGCATACTGTGTATTGTTAGTCAGTGTAGTACCACTTCAGCACGAAAAGCTCCAACTTCATGGAACTATAATTGTCCATATTGTGCTCACTAGGCCGGAAAATAGTCGGGCTCACCTCAACGCACAGCGTGAGTTCTGGAACCATTTTCCTGGAGAACAAAACGTCCTCTTTTCTTCAGGAGTTCTTCTTAGTGGCGCCGGACGTGGGTGGGGCTACAGGTGGTCCCACAGCTCGGTGCATTAACAATGAAATTTACCCCTGTGAATGAGAGGACTGTCTCCCTGCGCCTTCGGGTTGGGGATAGGTCTATGACTGTCTTCTTTTACGCCGAATGACAGTTCGGAGTACCCGGCCTTCTTGGACTCCCTGAGTGGTGTGCTGGTTAGCGCGCCACGAGGGGATTGCATTGTTTTGCTGGCTGACTTCAACACTCACATGGCTAATGACAATGTGGCCTGGAGGAGGGTGATTGGGAGGAACTGCCTCCCTGATTTGAACCCGAGTGGTGTTCTGTTACTGGACTTCTGTGCATAACGAACACCATGTTCGAGCATAAGGGTGTCCATAAGTGGACATGGTACGAACATGCCCAGGCCTACAGGTCGATGATCGATTTCATAATTGTATCATCTGATCTGCAGCATTCTGTCTTGGACACTCGGGTGAAGAGAGGGGCAGAGCTGTCAACTGATTACCACCTGTTGGTGGGTTGGCTCAGGTGGCAGGGGAGGAAGCTAGTCAGACCTGGTAGGCCCAAGCACATAGTGAGGGTCTGCTGGGAACGAAGGCTCCTATTCGCTGGAGCTTTAACTCGCACCTCCGGCAGAATTCTAACTGCATACCGGGGGAGGTTGGGGACATTGAATCTGAATGGACACTGTTACGTACTTCCATTGTGGAAGCGGCTGTAAGGAGCTGTGGCTGCAGGATAGTCGGTGCTAGTCGCGATAATAACCCTCATACCTGACGGAGGATACCAGAGTTGAGGGGGGCTGTCAAGCTGAAGAAGGAGACCTACTGGGAATTATTAGCCCAGGGGTCTCCAGAGGTAGCTGACGGGTACTGGCAGGCTTGGCGGTTGCGAAAGCAAAAACCCGGGCGTGGGAGGAGTTTGGTCAGGCCACGGAAAGTGACTTTCGGTCAGCCTCAAAAAGGTTCTGGCAAACCATCCAGAATATCATGAGTTGGAAGCAGCTCCTGGTTTCTACTATTTATAGTGGGGAGGGGGTGCTGTTGACCTCACCTGGGGAGATCACCCAGAGATGGAAAGAATACTTCGAGGACCTCCTCAACCCTGCCTCAGATACTGTACATCTCCACGCACTGCCTTTGAGACATCTGAGGGCACGGGACCCAAGAGGATTGGGGTGGACTTGCCCTTCACTGGGGCTGAGGTGGCCAGGATGGTTAAAGAGCTACGTGGTGGCCAGGCCCCAGGGGTGGATGAAATCTGGAGTACCTGAAGGCTCTGGATGTTGTTGAGCTGTCATGGCTGACATGCCTTCTTAACAGCACGTGAAGGTGAGGGGCAGTACCGCTGGATTGGCAGAACGGGGTGGTGGTCCCCTTATTTAAGAAAGGGGACCGGAGGTGTGTTCCAACTATAGGGGCCTTCCTGGGAAAGTCTATTCTGGGGTACTGGAGAGGAGGGTGAGATTGATAGTCGAATCTCAGATTCAGGAGGAACAATGCGGAGGTAGCCTGGAAGTTTGCCTATCCAATCTACATGTGTTTGGTGGACTTGGAAAAGCCTTACGACTGGCTTCACTAAGGTGCCCTTGGGGGGGTTCTTTGAGAGTATAGGGTCCACTATTGTGGGCGATTCAGTCCCTTTATGTACTGTATGGAGCAGAGGCTTAGTCCACATTACCGGTAATAAGTCGCACATGTTCCCGGGATTGCGAATTGGGCTCTTCCAGGGCTGACCTTTATCATTGGTCCTGTTTATAACATTTATGGACAGGATTTCTAAGTGCAGCCTGGGTATTGAGGTTGTCCAGTTTGGTGGTCTCAGGATTGCCTCGCTGCTTTTTGCGGATGATGTCGTCCTGTTGGCTTCATCTGCTGGGGACCTCCAGCGTGTTCTTGGGCGGTTCGCAGCGAAGAGGCAGGGATGAGGATTAGCACCTCTAATTCTGAATGCATGGTTCTCAGCTGGAAATGAATGGATTGCCCTCTTCAGGTCAGGGAGGAGGTACTGCCTCAAGTGGAGGAGTTCAAGTATCCCAGGGTCTCGTTCACGAGTGAGAGTAGGCAAGATTGAGAGCTGGACAGATGAATCTGCAGAATGAGTCTGCAGATTTGCAGGCACTTAACCGGTTCATCATGGCTAAGAATGAACTGAGCCGGAAAGTAAAGCTCTCGATCTATTAGTCCATCTTCATCCTTACCCTCACCTCTGGTCATGAGCTATGGGTAATGACCGAAACAATGAGATCGTGAATACAGGCGGCCGAAATGAGGTTTCTCCTCAGGGTGTCTGGACTCTTCCTTTAGAGATACAGTAAGGTGAGAAGTTTCGATATCTGGGAGAATCTCAGAGTAGATCCGCTGCTTCTCCACGTCGAAAGGAACCAGTTGAGGTGTTTTGGAAATCTGGTATGGATGCCTCCTTTGCAGCTACCCGGAGAGGTTTTCTGTGCATGTCCTACAGGGAGGAGGTCCCGGGGCAGACCCTGGATACGTGGAGGAACACCTCGGCACCCCCCCGAAGATCTGGTAGAGGTAGCTGAGGAGAGGGAGGTCTGGGTACAGTATCTCTCCTCTGATACCCTCGTGATCTCGGACAAGCAGAATGTAATGGATGGATGGATGGATGGATGGATGGATGGTATTCAGCGTGTCAGTTTTTTTATAAGAATTTTGTAGCATGCAATGTTTTTACATGACCTCCCTGCAAGCTCTTTACTGTACATCCATAATGACCATTTTCCACAGACAAGGTGCAGTGGATATAAAAGTGTACTCACCCCTGTTAAAATGCCAGGTGTTTGTAATGCAAAAAAATGAGACCACGATAAATCAAATCCCTTTGATGCTTTGTAAGCTTTTTAAGCTCTCTGCGAATCATGGCTTTTGCTGTAGGATGCAATTGAGTAAATGTCAGGAAAATCCTACTAGGACAGCTAAACATTATTTGGGGTTAATCCGAGTCACTTTACTTGAGGGCAGGTTTGTACCCAAAAAGACTGAATGCTGTAATTAAATCAAAAGGTGCTTCAACAAAGTTTAGTTTAAGGGTGTACACACCTATGCAACCAGCTTGTAGTATTTTTTTATGTTTTTATTTTTTCTCCCTAACAGATTTGTTTCTGTTTAAATTGAATTGTTTACAGTAGGTTATAAGTCAGATTTAAGGTGGGAAGTCATTTTTTTTACATCACAAAAAACCAGGTATTTTAATAGGGGTGTGTCTGCTTTTGATATCCACTGTATTATTTAAATGTTTTTTTTTCCCGAATGGTGTGCTGCAATAACTCATCAGGTGTGCTGTGGAAATTTATCAAAAAAAAGATTATTACTAATACAATGATTTAGAATAACTAAAAGGTTATCTTACCTAAAATGTCACATCTGTTAAACCCCGTGTATTGAAGGATCAGTTACCCTGAGATGTGTAGTCATTTACATAGAATTACAAAGGCAATCAGAGAAAATGCCAATACATACACAAATTGCAAACAAATGTAATCTTTTAATAAACTACAAAAGTAAGAAGCCTATGCATTGCTTTGCTATACATTACTAAACAATTAAGCCACCACTGTATTTTTTTTTATAAATGTCAACAGTATGGTTTACCATAAAATGGCGGGATATTTTTATAGTGCATTTCATTTATGTTACAGTACTTTTGTTTTAAAAAGGAACAATCTGCATCACACACACCAAGAAAAATCCACTTTTTTTTGCTCATAAAGTAGATTAAGTTATCATATGGACAACTAAATTCATTTAACAAGGTAAGTTTGTCTTTCACTTTGATGTAACTAACAGATGTCAAAATACAGTATTATGTGTTCATGTAATTAAAAGAGCATTTTCGTTGTGTGTGTGAGACATCATTCAAAGACAGTGTGTGCTGCCTCCTCATATAACAGTGGTTGCAGTTGGTCTCTGTGGTCTTTATATGAAGTTCATAATGGGAAAATAAAGTTCTTTGAATTGAATTATGAGCTCTGGAACCTGAGTTTACAAATGAATCATTGGTGGGAACCAGCGTTAAGGCGCAATACTGCCACCTACTATGTTGGAGTTTGAATCAGAATAATTGAGATGGCACTGGATTATTTACTATATTATCATATGTTTACTATTAACTAGGCATGTAACGATGAATCACAAATTGGTTAAAAATCAATGTAAATGTATGACGATTTAAACCGGCTGATGTGGAAAATGGAGTACTTCACAGTACTTTAACTGAAAAACTGGTGTGATATTACATTTGATTTCACAATGTCAGTTCGACATCAGATGCAACTGCGTATTCACGTCGACATCGTACGTCAGTTTTTGGTGTTTACCGAATTCGAAATTTAGGACACACGATTGGGTGGCACAATGGTGAGTTGAGTGTATTGCTACATTAACCTACTATTAACACATGTTTCGTTTTTAAAATATCATGGTTACCATCAATACTGGTATATCATGACACCCCTTCTGCATACGACATACTGCTTTTTGGTCCAAATCAGTATATACTTGTAATATAGTATGTGGATAAACCATTCAGAGTGGATAAATCATTTTAAAGAGAAATATTATTATATAAGCCGGATGTGCTTGCAGCTTGGCTGTTTGCAGTTATAACGGTGGATTTGCCAGGTAGTAGAAAACAGTACTTCTATGCAGAAGAAACAGATCTACTCAGGTGTAAAGTTAAAGCACATGAGCAGACCATCTACAGCAAATAACAGGATTATACTATTAAAATGACAACAGCATCGTGCTCATGCTAGCATACTTGACTTGTACCTCACACTGTGATGTGCCAGGTGTAAGATAGGGCCCAACGTTTCATGCACCAGATGGATATAGATGCACCAACATGGAAGATGATGGCCTTAGTTTAGTGTGAATCTCACAGTGTGACATCATACTTTTCTTAATTAGGAGGGGGTGCTTGTGTAGCACGTGTTGGCCCTGGGCAGAGGTTTCTAAGAACCTGGAAGTTCTAACAAAATAAGGCTTACATTACACAGAGCACCAACCAAGTAGGACAATCGCCACCTAAAATGACATAAATCTGCAATGATCTACCGCACTAGTTCCAAATAATCTTATAATGTTATACCACTTAAACAATATGGAATGCTCTCCCTACCCTCATGGAAAAAAAAAGTACTAACACACTAACAACACTGTGACTGCATTCCCAAAGTATCTCCTTACGAGGACCTAGCAGACGAGTATCTGCACACTGTCAGACTGACATGCCTTAGCAGACCCGCAGAGAATGACAGAGTGCTCCTTTACGTGGAAGCGACCAGCAGTTCTGTGGGACATCATGGAGCCTCCTTGCATTCTCAACAGACATGGACACTGTTAAAGACAGCAGCTGAGTTAATATACACACCACAGGAGAGGTTAATGCAGGGCAAAACAGAGGCTGACCAAATACACACACCCATATACTGTACCTATGAATGGAAACAGAAACCAAACCAAGAATTCAAAAGTATAAATATATTTTCCCAAAGCTTCAAGTAGTAGCTTGACTGGTTACTCATACAAGCTAAATAGTCTCTGTAAACAAAATGCATTTTATAGATTTTTGTACTGCATCTTTCTTTTCATGAATCAAATCCAAGGAACCAACAGCTGGGTGTGATATTTTATTAATCCCAAAATTTAAGAATGCATACTTTTTTTAATGGTCACATTACTCTGTCACAGTAAAAAGTGATATTATTTCTTATATCTAATTTGGTGGTGGAATATTGAGGCTGCATGCTGGCTCACTGGAAAATACCGTTGCATTACACCCCTGTGGTTAGGAACTTGAATTCTACCCGTCATTATGTGTGTGTGCAGTTTTTGGAATTCCTGCAGGTACTCGATTTTCCTCCCACCAGCCAAAAACATACAAATATATGTGCCCTGTGCCGGACTGCCATCCTGTTAAAGTGTCCCCGTTCTCTGTGCCTTATGCTGCTTAGGGTCGCCTCTAGACCCCTCCATGACTTGGCTGAGGAAAAGCATTTTGGAAATAGATGGAATGTTTGCAGAAATCTTATTAGCAATACAGGATCTTTAGAATATTTTATACACGTTTATGCCTTCAGAGAGCATAAGAGTGGAGCCGCATTCGCTCCCACAATGTGCTTCGCCTGATGGCTTCCACAGATGTAGAGCTGTGAAATCAGATGCACACCACTTTTCAAAAGGTGAAAAAAGAAAGTTGTGTTGTTCAGTACTTGGCTCTAGGCAATGTTAAATACAGTGTGGAATAAACCACTGACTATGGCTCAAGGCTGAGACTTTTGTAAGGTCATCTTAACCATGTTTGAGTGCAAGATATTTTTTTAGAGTTTAGAGGGGACACAGCCATCCAAATGCATTCAAAATGGTCAATATATAAATGTAGCATCACCAAATTTATATTGTTAGGATGAAGTCTTTTTTCGATGAAGGAGGAACTGGGAATGTCCGGCTATAAGCGACATAGGTGACCACCCAGGACCTGCTCACACACTTTGCAGCGCTGACGCAAAACTGCTATACGATGTGGGGCACCAACTGCTGAGAAGGCGCCGAATTGCCAGCCAAATTCACTTTGTCTGAGAATGGGGGGCATGCTGTTAGGGTTAGTATAGTGAGAACTAAAAAATAAATAAATAAATAAGCATTGTAAGTGAAATGGCGACAAGATTTAGACTAAATGAAGATGCAGCGGCTCAATATCACAACAGGGCAAAGGAGAAGAGGAGAGGTATACTAAACATGGAGACAAGTCAATTCTGTCATTTATTAAGGTTTGCTTGCTTTTAACAGCCTGTAGGCTTTTAGCTACCTGCTCTTATTTTGCTGAATAAAAAGGTTGCATATCGTTTATCGCATCATTATCCAGCATCAAACAATATTAAACAATGATCAATCTTTATTTGTTCTCTCTTATAGTATGTACATTTGTTTTGTCCTCAGGGGTGGTAGTTGGCTGGAGAGATTGCCACAAGGGCTAGGATTGGCCCTGAGTGACAGCATATAAATAAGTGAAATCTGTGCTTGGTAATATCTGCCACATGTCAAGTCTATATTAGAAATAAACCTAGAAAGTTTAATTCATTATATTTGCTTTTGTAAACTAAGCTTCCTTTCAGAATGGTTGATGTGCTATACATAAGAAACTTGGGAGGACTTAGGAGACCTTTTCAAAACATAGTTTTAGAGACATACATTTTTTGTCAATTAGCTTCAACACTTTGTTTGACGACAAAAAACTGAGCCCAAATTTTCTGGGAATGTTGCGCCCAGTGGCTATTTGTGGTATTGAAAAGTCATGAAAGGGATTGAGCATCACAGGTAAGATTGCTAAGAGACTGGAGCCAGATCTACTCTGCATGGCTACCCAAGCTAGGCCGCACTGGCAGGATCCATAATGAGATTGACCCCAGTACCAAATGCTGTGGATTTTGGCAGCCTGGCAGTATGGTAGAAAGTCAGGAGAGTGCAAAACCACCTTGAACCTTGGGTCTCTAAATAGTTACTTTGTTCATTCTAATGGGATGACTGCTCCAAATATATTCTACATAATCTAGTATAAGGTTTTGAAATGTGACTTTAGAACAGCACCTGGCATGCTCAGCAGCAAAGAAGACTTGATAATGTGTACATCCTTGTGGTCTTGATTTTGTGGACAAGGGATGGAGACAGTGATGATTGTCTAGAAAAATGCAGAAAAATATATTTTAAAATCTCTGAATAAGCATTAGTTTTCTCCCATGCAGCGAAATTTAAAAGGAAGAAAGAATAACATGGGGGAATTGCTACACTTGTTTGATACGTAAGACGGGAAGGTAATTAGCTAGTCTGACGTGAGGTAGGGACAGGCACTGCAGCATGTCAATGGAATATAAATGACAAGTTTAAAGTTATTCTGCTGTATCAAAATATCCCACTTTATTGTCTCTGTAGAAACAAATTGAAAGGGTTTATACAGTAAGGCTAAATAGAAACAAAAATAAGGGCCCCGACTTCTGCTTCAGTGGAGGGTGAAGATTAGGTGTTTGTTTGAAGTATTGCTGGTGGCGGTAAACAAAGGTAGGTGATTTTTCAGGGGTAGCATTAAATTTACCTGCTCTGATTTTTACGGAAGCTCTTCAGCCTAGCTAATGCAGAGATTTGTGCAACTCAACATGTGAAATGAAAGGGTGTGGCTGTTTATATTTGGGAATTGTATAAAGCAAGTTCATTCAGTGTTTGTGTGAGAAAGAGTCCAGGAGCAACAATTTGATATTCAGAGGGTTTCTCTTTTCGTTTCTTTAAGTCAAGGACTAAAATAAGTATTAGTATGCTCTGAAGTTCACCTACCACAATGGTGCAAAATGAAATCCCTCAGTTCTCCTATCCCAGTGTCCCATTGATCAGCTCGCTGACCCAAAGTTTTTCAACACTAAGCACTTTTCAGGTAAAGAGAGCCACCGAGATGCACCTGCGAAACTACAATAAGTTATATTTTATGTACAGTACTGTACTGTATCATAGCATATTTGAATTATACACAGGTCAGTCATTTAATTTGTACAATACTGTAATTTGAAAAGTATTTCAAACAGCTGTACTGTATCTCAGAGTCAATAAAATTCAGTAAATAGCAACTTTGTCTGTTTTATTGGCTTATATTCATGTAATAAATATACGAATATCAATTAGATGGTAATCTGCCTGAGACAAAAAAAAAAATCGGTTTTAACGATCATCCGCATATAGTGATCAATTTCACCCAGTGAAATTTCGACTGAATCTGTTTATGTTATGCTGTTCTAAGGTTTTCTGACAATATTTGGTATAATTTTTGGTATAGTTTTAACCCTTATGAAGCTTAAGTGAGTCTACAATAGAGTCTGTTAAAAAGGGAGGGGGGGATTCATCTGGCCTCTGCAAGAAATAACAATAATAAAAAAAACAAATAGATTGATAAACAAAACCATTTCTTGTGATTCATATTGCCTTGCCCCTGTAGCTTCTGGGATAGGCGTCAGACTCCTTACAACCCTGAACTGGACGACAAATGGGTACACGGAAGTGACGGATGCGTTGCACCCATATTTACCAGGATAAGAAAGAAAGAAAGAACTTTACAAACAACGGCAAACAAAATTTGTAAAGCATCACTTTACAAATCCCTAAAGAGGACATGACTGCTCTGTGTATTGATCTACTAAACAAATTCCAAGTAGAATCAAAAATTAGCATATCGTGTGGCAAAATGAAAGATGAAAGAGCACCATGCAAGCAAAATACACAATGAGTTCATTTTTAGTAAACAGGAGCAGAATGACAGAGTACTCCCCACTATAAATGTGAGCAAGATACCATGGAGGCTCACTTTATTCTCCACAGTTTTTGGTGTTGTACAAGAGGACAAGGGGTCCAGGATAATGTAGAAACTATCAAAGCACAAAAACAAGTATGTTATTGTCTGCTGTACACGAAAATCTGGGCAAGTGGTACTCTTAAAAAAAAAAAAAAAAAAAAACACTCTTTGAATTAAAGTGCAAAACGGCAAATTAGTTTTTAGCATATGCAATGTGATTTCTCCAGCAAAGAAATCTGAGAGCGTTGTTGTCACATAGTTAAATAACTTTACTAATTGTTGGCCATTAAAAGAAATTATATAAAAATGTTCAGTGATTTAGTCAAAAAAAATTATTAAACCCTGAAGCCCATGATTTAGCCAAGCCTTAACTGTTCAGGATATCGGAAGTTCCCAAGACCTGCACTGGGGTTTCATAATTTCAAGGGAAATGATTCCAGTATAGACGTTTGACTGTTTCAAGGGGCATGTGTCTAAGCCCATCTAAAAATAACATACAGTACAATACATACAGTTATAGTATATCCTTGACATGACATAAACTCCATTCACTGCAGGTGGTATCACAGGAGTACTAGCTTTGTGACAGACAATAAAAAGATGGTCCAGTGAAACTATGGAAATGCCCTCTAGGCTTATTACATGTGACTACAACTGTATCTTCATATTGAGATGTCATATTAATGAATTTCTGGATAGTTTTGGAACCACTCCCTTTATATTTGAAACTATATTTCACTTCATATGGTCCATGGAAAAATCTGTATTCTCCAAACCACTGTATTTGTGATAATTTTCCATTTGGTTTCCCAGAGTGATCGCTACATTATAGAGACACTGCTTGTGCAGTCAGTTATCTCATTGTGTCATTTGCTACATTGTATACAGTGAAATTTCTGCAATAACTAGCTGTGGTGTTGGCAGAACTCAAGAACAATACTGCTCACATAAGTGGAAGAAATTAACTACTACTGATGCATTAGTCCCAGTTTTCCCACCCTGACCACATGTCTCCAGAGACCACACCCCAGAGGGAACCCCAGATCTGATCTAGTGGTTGGATTATGACAATGCTCTGTGCAGAGGTTTGGGAGGAGTCTTGTGCCAGGTAGAGGATAGAGGAAATGTTCTGTGTCTGGTGCTGGAGGAATGTCGTACTGCAGCTAACTCTGAAGAGTTATATCTCACAAAAATGCCAGTTTTCCTTCTGTCAGCCCCATCTTTATCCCCATTAGTACTAATGATGACTAGAAATTATTTCAAATATAGATATTCTGTACAGGGCTCCTGTATAATTTCCTGTTTCACAGAGATTTAAATGCTACAATAGGCTTTAATTCAAAAGGTTTGTTGAATTAATACATTAAATTGGAAGGGTTGATCTTTCAATCCTCCTTGAATTTCTATGAATTCTGCCTTTAAGAGTAATTTTCCAAATCATCCTGTGTGATCTTCAGATTTTTTTCATATTCTTTAGTGAAACGCACATGACTTCCTCAACTCGAATTAGCTTCAATGAATCCATTCTCTACCTCACATGGTTTTGGTATATCTGCATTTTTATGGAATCGGTGAAAATTGATGATACTGATGAACAGAGTTTTGAAGGAAGCTCTGCTGTTAAGGTTGAGACAAAATTGGAAAGTAGAGTTGGTAATTGCTACAATTAAACCATTGATGCATTGTATGCATGTACATAAGCCCTGAGGCATCAACTTTTTAACTTGTACTTTTCTGAATTCTGGAACCGTGTTCTGTAATCCAGGTATTAAAATTTATTTAAATATTACCGATATTCATTAAATTGGACTCAAAATTCAGTTATTAGATATTCCACCACTACAATGTAATACATATTTTCATTTATTTCTATATATTTTTTTTTCTATTGTAACATTAAAACCTGGTTATTGTAAAATTACATAAGGGGATAAGCAGTTCTGTAGTTATATATATATATGTAACTACCAAATAAAAAATAAACATAATAAAAATATAAATATATTACTTGAAAATATAAAAAAAACATGCCAGTGAATGATAAAACTCATATTGTTCAAAGTGGCTGATTTCAATAAAATAAAACACATACCTACTTATTTATGTAGTCTTAAACATTTTCATTTTCTATCTGAATGAATGTTGCATTTTCTTTTCAGTTTTAAAGGATTCTGTGTGCATCTCTGATTATCAAAGTTATATCGGTACTTAACAAATCTTACTGAATCATTAGCTGTCCATTTTCATTAAAGAAATAAATTTTATATAGTACAATTAACAATAGAATAGAAATCGTTTTTTTCCATCTATCCCAATGTCCTGTGGCGATCCTGTGAATGAGGAACCCCGGGTGGCGTCATATCCTGTTAATGATGAGGGTTACGCTAAACACTAATACTCCCTGATTTTGTGTTGCACAGCTGGTTACACATCATGCACGTGCCAGCTGCCATCAGACAGAGTACGCAGGAAATATTTCTGTTTAAGAATAAAGAAATTTTATTGTCTCATTGGTTTAATTGCCCACCCCCAAGAAATGTGAAGTCAAGTCCAGTTTAGATGTCATAATGTAATGTCTTACATAAGGTGAGTTTGTGCAGAATCTGTCAGAGAGTAATTGTATTTGAAGACAAGCCAATTACACCCATATTATAATCTTTACTACCAATGAAATATTCAAAAACAAATTTGTCATTTATTTAATTTAATTGCAATATTACATTGATCCAGAATCTTATCCAGGGTATTCTTCTGCCTTAAACATTTTTGTTGAAAATGATTTCAATTTAAATTGTTATAACTTTTTTTATATTATTTATAGAGGTCAGTAAAAACAATGGAATAAAGTTTTTCTTTGTTATCAAACGTAGGACTCATGCAATAAATCAAATTGTTAATGGTCATCCATCATGCTTAATTCTGTTGTATAAAACCACCTTGTTTCTGCTTAAAAAACAAGTATAAAAAAATCATAATCTGTAATATAGTCAATTTTCCTGCTTTTAAGACAGACATGTTTGCCCTACATCTTTTATCTAACATTAATATATCTGATTTCTTTTGACATTTACGTTAGAAATTTTGCTGGATTTTCTAATCTGAATCTTCAAAAACTGGAACATGTAAATTTAATTAAATGGAGATATCTTAGGGATCTCTATCAGGCTAAACTATTCGTTGTGTGCTGACAGAGTTGCCCCTTCCTCATTTATCATGATTGCAAGTAAGGAAACAATTAAAGATTCATGCACATCTGTTGAGAAAGTATGCCAAACCTTAGACAGGGCTTTCCTTTTTTGCTTTCTTTTTTTGCTTGTGGTTTCATTATAATAATTCAGTTAGCTTGTTATTGTTAACTTTATTCTGAAAAATATCATTCCAGTACAGTAACCCCTATGTCAAGCTATATATTGGTCATGTTTCTATTGTTTTGTGTACTTTATATGTGGTATATACAGTACAGTGTTATTCAATGAACAAAAATAGACATTTTTAAAAAATGTCCTGTATATGGTCAGTAATTCAAACCAGCCAGGGCTATTGTCTAATACATGCATTGTGAAGAACTACCAGTATGAATAATCATGGGCGTCGCTGCCATTAAATCTGTCCCCCTCACATTTCATAATTATTTGGTTGGACCCCCCCCCCTCCCACATTTAACAGAAAATATTACTTCACCCAGTGCCGTTTTCCAGTGATTCCCCCCCACATTCAAAATGCTTCTGACACCCCTGGGAATAATAACAAGACAAAATTCAAATAATTTAAAACAAAAGTTCATTAAATGAAGAAAATTATACATAGAATTTAGTTAAACTTGTTAATCTTAATCATTAATACTGAACATATTTTATAATGTTATTGTGTGCCTCCTAAGATTATAGTGAACAGGCTGTACAGCTTAGGAAGTTCCTGGTCGAAAGCAATTAATTCTTACATTCCTGTAATTATGTACATGCTAACAATATACCTCGCCGCTACATTGCATTTGAGAAAAAAATAAGCAGAGGCATCTATATTCTTATATTTCTCAATGATCTTTAACAATGTATATGAAAATAAAACAGATATACACAAGCACAATATCTGGCACTGATATGACATTTTTGGACACAGACATTCTCACTGTCAGTGTTATTTTGCATTTGCAAGATGTTTATGAGACAGGGTTGTTTTTAATAATATAACCCTTAAGTTAATGCAATTGTTTTTCATGTATTGACCAATGGGATGCATTTTGGGAGATTTCATTTTTTTTAAATAGCGTACATTCAGTAGTACATGCAAGTGTATATTTCATAAGAAAAAATTAAAAAAGAAACAATTGCAAATGAACAGTAACACTTTAAAAAGTAAAGAGAATTTCTTCTGTTCCCTAAAAAGTTACTAATATCCTGTTTGATGGATCAATAGACACAGCTTTGGTTTGGATCTCAGGGGAACTGGACTTAATTAACTCAATTAGTTAAATGGGGTATTATTATCCAAAGTCAATGATGGTATGCTAATGATCGAAACAACAAATATATGGTATATTGGATGATTACTACAAATACTATGGTAATGAAACGGTCAAGCTAG
>JAODKF010000038.1:9261764-9271969 GCA_026779585.1 Mormyrus proboscirostris | reverse complement strand
TATATCTTGGACTAATGGACACCGGACATCAAGTTTAAAGTACATGTAAATCCTACCAGCTACCCTTAACCACCAAAGAATATTGTTACTGCTGTAAAACAAACAATCAAACACACAGATTTGGAATGTACTGGTATTCCATCCAATGTGTTTCCTGCCTTGTGCCCTGTGATTCCTGGGATAAGCTCTAGGCTCTCTGTGACCCTATATAAGTGATTGGAAGATCGATGCAGCAAGCAAATAAATAACTAAACAGTCTAATGTTTTTTTTTCTTTGTAAAAGTGTTTAATATGGCAAAAGTTTAAATATAGAAGCCAGGGATTCTATCCAGCATACCCATATCTGGCTATCATAGTTTTACAAAAAAATATTATATTCTCAAAACTCCTTTGTCCAGGAATATAGAAAAAAATGTGTTTTATACAGTTTTTTCCCTCCAGTAACACAACTACACTCAAAACCTGTTCATAAATATTAAAATAAAATACATTTTCTTGCAGTTTTTTTTCACCCTGAGTGATAAGATGAAAGATGGCTTTTAGCTAGAGACCACTCAGGGTAAAATGAACTACCCTTGCAGTCACCTTATTATCACCTTTTCTGTCTTGTGATCTTAATTTTATGTGATATCAAAGTCCTGAATCACCTTTGTAGTTTTGTGCTAACACACCTTTATCCGGAGGCTAGGACTTTTTTTTTTTGATTGCACGTTCCTTTGCTTTTTTCATGCTGTCAAAGAAACTTCTTCCATTTTGTGTTTGATGGAGAATTTTGATAACATTTTTCGGCAAACCAACAGCGATGGGTCAGTGTATGGGATGGTTTCTAAAGACAAAAACTTAGATCTAGATAGTTTCCAACTGAAGTCTTACACTTGTGTACCATTTAGAAAGGTGCATAACTTGAATTTTATCAGTAAAATATTCACCTGTACGCTGACTTTTCTTAAATAAAACTGACCTTTGAGCAAAAAAGAAATACTACCTGATTCTATAAAATGAATCTTGGGTGTTTGGGAAATTGATTGCTTGTACTATACCTTTTATTGCTGTTCTTTATTGTTTAGCATACAGAAATTGAAGTGGGGCTACAGTTAGAAATGTATATTTTTAATTGCCATAAATATAATTGTTTGCATATATGTTCTGTATTTTTGTAAGTGTTTGACTTAATTTGTGTAGAATATGTGGGTTTAATTAGCATTCTTTTTCATGCTGTAGTAGCATGGCGAATCCAAAGACCAACTTATATCTCAATTATATCCAATTGCATACATTTTCATATAGTGCTCTTTGCAACAGACTTGTCCCAAGGTGCTTTACATGGATGTGTTACATCCCTAAATTATTTATACAGAATGATTCAAAAAGAGGAAAAGGGGAAGACAAATGAAAAAAAAGAAACAGTACAGGAACAAAAAACTCCCATTTTATTGGATATAGGCTGCAGGTAATTGCAATCCTGTCATAAAATATATAAATTTATTTTAAAAGAGTATTTATCTGAATAATATTTCATTCAGGTAATTATTTACGTTTTACAAATTAAGGTCAAATTTACAATGAGGTCTGTGTTAGAGATATAAATGATACCTGATGACTTTCCTGCTGCAAGAAGTTGCACTGAAGGAATCAGTTCATCAGGTGTCACGTGGCGGAGCAGCCAGATTGTGTTCCTTATCCCACATTTCAGCCACCTTGTCATGTGTGACCTGTGAGAACTAAAAATGACCCAAACTAAAGCCACTGCGAATATTCCTCATATCCCTGAAATCCCTCTGCTTAAGCATGCATATAGGACACTGGGATTCACGGGTATTACTTGAAATTATTTTCTGAAGCAATTACAGCGAGACCATGTGGAAACCAGATCATATTCAAGCATCTCGACGTCAACTTGGAAAAGGAAGAGGAACCCTTTGTTATAATGCGTGTTTGAAGAGACTGAATAAGATTTATTGGTGCGCTCTACCACGGCTTTGAAGCCATACACATATCTCTATGCTCCTGTACCTTCTGTAATCCTTTATTACTAAAGCACAATTGACCCTTGTTGTATGTATTTGTGCAGAGCCCAAAAACAAAAACCTTAATAAATTTATTTCTGCACATCATCCTTTTTCATGAGGACCTCCATGCAAACTACTGTAAACAGCAAATTTCAACAAGCCAGGCCAAAACTGCATTTTCTTGAAAGACTCCCCAGCTGCCCCTTTATTTAATTTGATGCTCCTTCTTGTCACCAACCTCCTATAGTCTGCGACTTTATTTTTTTTACTATAAACTAAACTCACTAGGTTTACAACAATAGAAATTTGGACAGAAAGAGTTTCAGATATCAGAGACAATTTCACAAAGCAAGATTTAGGATGGATCAAAGACTGACAAGATCCAAAAATAAGATGAGCAGACTTATGAGATTTATTGTTTTTCACGTGGAATCAAATGTAATTCATTTACTTTCATTAGGCGGGCTTGATTGTTTATTCAAATCCAGCATGCCTGCAGCATGCATGTGTTAAAGATTATGACATTTTAACTAAAAACAATTTAGTTGCTGACTCGATGTGAATCAGCCTGAAAGGATTTATATTTTCTTATTAATTTAACATCTGTTACATTAAGTGTTCCCTGTGATTGACTGACATCCAGTAAGTGCCTTAAATGTATATAAAACACTATTTTTTGTACCCACACCTTAGTAAGTATAAGTCAGGTATTTGCGTCAGTGTTACCGCATGAATAAATGTTTTCTATACCACTTTAGTGCAGTGATTAGTCAGTGAACCAGTGTGAGGTTTGCTTCTGGGGGCCGGGGGGGGGAATAAGGGTCAGATTTTAAAAAGGGAGCGTGTTGAAGAGTTTAGGGAATACCTAATGGACATGTCAGTCTCTAATGTAGTGAAATTGAGCCGTGAAGCTGAAGGCCGCACTCTTGTCTGTTTTTTTAGCTCTTTTCCTCTTCCATTCAGGTTTTAGCTTCTGCACCCTTGAGACACATTAGACCTCCGTTTGAATTGTGTGTAAAAAACACAGGGGCCAGTTTGCTGTAATTTCCCACCAAAGCAGTTCGGCCATCCCGCCTTGAATCAGGATAATACTCGATTTTGTGGAGTTTTCACAGTTTCATCTTTGTTGATTTCTTATCCAGATAGTTGCTCATTTTCTTCTTGGATTAAACAAAATATATCGATCAATCTTTAGGAATATCTCACTTATTTCCTGGCAAAAATATAAAAAGTCAAAAAATCTTTTATTCAGTTATATGATATATGGAGTCAAATCCTCCTCGTTGGTCATAGTACAAATGAAAAATAATAAAGTAATAAATAAACCGTGTATACTATGACATATAAACAGAATATAGACGTGACATTTTAAGACAGAAAGACACAGTTATCCATCTGATTGGTTGGGGAAGGTCGGTACAAAACTTTGACATGGGGCAAAATGTGCTTTAGATTTAAATCCAAAGTTGTGAGCCCAGAGCCCATCAGTCCTGGAAGCAATTCTATAGTCTATAATAATGTATTACACATACACTCATATGCACGTTTGTATTCATATCTTAGTGTGGACTCTCCATTCATCTCTAAGGGCAAAACCCTAATACAAACTTTGACAACCTTAACCCCTACCCAGCCCTAAACTCAGCCAGACTTTTAGCTATTGTAGTTTTTCCCCACAATGTAATAAAAACCTGTTTTTGGACATTGTGGAGACCATTTTTCAGGTTATCTGTGAATGCAATAAAAGAGCTAAAAGGCCAAAAGTCTTGCATTTTGTTTGGTTACTTATGCTTAAGGTTAGGGCTGGATAGGGGGTCAAGGTCGTCATGTTGGAATTAGACTTCATCCTATAGAAATGAATGGAGAGTCCCCACAAAGATATAATTACAAATGTGAGTGTGTTTGAGCTTTCAATACCATATTTTCTTTACTGTTAAACCGTACACCTTACACATTCTACTGTACTACCTTGGCCTATGTTTACATTTAATTATTTTAGAAGACTAGCCTTAGCCTTGACAGATACTATATCACAGTACCATACCTGTAATGCTAAAACAATTTACCTCATTTTGATATGTTAGTCTTAATGGGTTTCATTCTGTCCTCAGCTCAGTTTCATTGGCATTTTTGTGATCTCCCCATTTTAGGATGGGTTTTCTTCTGGTTTTCTCCCCAAGGTTGAGATGCTGAAAAAAAATTGCTTCTACATCCCCCCTCTGTTTCTGTCTGATGGAGACCTTTGATGCCTTGGCATCCTGTCCTGGGCATGCCATTCCACATGCACTCTTCAGCCTGGGATAGGTTCCAGGCTCCCTTCACCCTACACTGAATACCCACTTATGGAAGGTAGGTTAATGGATACAATGATCCAGAATTATAACGCAATGCAAAGCAAGAACTAGTACATTGCTGATTGCTGACTCTTCCAATGCACTGAGGTGAAACTTGGAAACCGAAATGCTAAGGGCTTTTTTTTTTAGAAAATATAAGCAAATTCCACTCAATTCCAAAACATAATGTACAACCCAACTTCATCTTTCCATATGGCAGATTTAATGTAACTGGAATACTGGCAAAATTTTGCTTTCGTAGTGCACGATGTATACTGTGTACTTTGCTGATGAAAAAGGTGAGTTAAATTTGTTTTTGGAAAAAAAAATTAAACATTATTCTACATCTGGATGAATGAAAGAAATTGATTGCTTCTAATATATCTTTTATTGCTGTTCTTTATTGTTGGTCTTTTCTATTGTTTGCTACAATGAAGCATGTATGTTTACACAAATGTACTGCAAGCCATTTTAGTTCATTTAACACACGCGCTTTACTTTTTGTGTCATACTCTGCTAATTTGAAAACATTTGCCACCTGAACTTTGCAAGGTAGTGTTAGCCCCTTCTTTTACAGAGGGTCTCAACGATTTAAAGGCATGTACAGAATTTGCATATCTGCCCGGAGGCAGCTACTGGCAGGGGATATCCAATGCCAAACCTCTATCAGGAGAACTATGTAACTGGTGAGCGGAATGGTCCATCTAACTGGTGAATGGAGTGTACCATATGTGATGGTGAATAGGGATGGCCAGTTAGTCTGTGAATATAAAATAATTCATTGAGATATTTTATTTAATATCTCATATTAAGTGTATTAGCCTTTTCCCATTTACATTAGGCAAATTGGAAGTAGTTCATTTTAAGTGTTTTGTTCTAAGGTATATCTCTCTTCTTGACTTCCAGTTACAGTTTTTTTTGTCATTATTGAGTTCGGATTGTTTAAAATTACTTATGAAAACTGTTCTACTTATAATTTATACACTGTTTCAAAGAAGCATTGAGGAAAGAATCACAATATCTAGCATGTTTTGATAAAAATTGTATCTGCACATTTTCAGTTTATGCTGACTTAATTGTGGCAAATGGCATTGTTATGATAATTTACAAGGCGACACTTTACCTACTAATCATGGTTATTAGTTTTACACTGTTAAATAAATTATTAATAAAAAAAAACATGAATTACTCTTTAGGTTTAGGGCTTTTTTTCTCATATTTTGAAAGACTTCATTTTCAGCTGTGACTTTTTATTTACACATGTATCGCATGAAAGTGTAGTTTTCAATTCTGCCTAGAGCCCTAAAATCCACTCTTCTTCACTCAGAACCATCTACAACCACAACCACCTCTGTGGGCTTTCATGAAACATAGAGAAATAATATACAGCAGAAAAACATTGCCCACACTCAGTAGCTCAACAGCATGTGACACCTCCTTTGATCTTGATGTGCTGGATCTAAGGCTCCTGAAGAATAAAAAAGCGGGCTGGGGAAAGGAGGAAAAAAGAAAACATTGCTCTTACCAATTAAAGACAGATACTCATTATTCATGACACTGAGGGCATTAAATGAATCACGTGATCTATAGTTAAAAAAATGTCTATGAAGTTATTTCACCTCAATTACATTTCTTTTCTTTTTCTTGATAGGTATAGCTAAATAACTAAAGAGTATTTTCAGGAAAGCATTCATGATATTTACATTACAACTGGTTTAAATTCAGTATCATTCCTTTAGATATATATTGAAAATTTTTGAAAATTTAAAAACAAATTGGATTTTTTTTTTTTTTTAAATTTAAAATTCTTTGCTTGTCATCCTCATTATTTGATAATTATTATGTTGATCTGAGCCAACAATAGCTGAATGATTGATCTTCTGGTTTAAAATATGTCCAGATATATCTGAAAACAGTCATTATACATGGTTGTTTGGTTCCAAAAACATGCACTTTTCATTTTTTCATAGACCCTGTAGGAAGGTAGTTTGGAAGAAAAGGACTACATGACATCAGAATTTCAGAACACTCTGCATACAGGGGCAAACAGAGGTGGGAAATGGACCTTCACATAACCAAATGTAAAATTGTCATATTTCAAGAAAAAAAAGAAAAAGAAAAATACTCACATACACTCACACATGCAAGGACCTAGCAGCACTAGTATTCTGGACTGAAATAAAACCCTAGTTCCGGGTTACTGGCAAAACACAAGAGAACAAATGAATATGTACGAGTACTGTGAATGAGGGACAGGTGGAACAAATTACTTCAAACAGTTATGGTATCTAACTCTCCTTGCCAGAGCCTCACCCCAATTTCTCATAAATTCCGTCCTTTTTAACTTTATTTTCTGTAGGCTAACCTCATAAAAATACTTTAGATACTGCACTAAATTCTTGTTATCTGCATTTTATGTCCCTTTGCTGATGTAAGCAATTGAACTTTGGATCACAATACAGTCTATCTATCTATCTATCTATCTATCTATCTATCTATCTATCTATCTATCTATCGATCATTTCATATATGCATATATATTTTTATAATCACGAATTGCAGAATTCTGAATTTAACTCATCCATGAAGCAATTGTAAATAGCAACAGCAATTAGCGCTGTCAATAGCAAAGAAGCCGCAACTAGCATGCTACAAGTTTATACAGTAATAATAAAATCTGGGTACCCTGAACTGCATGTGTGGTCATCAATACATTTACTGTAGCAATTCTGACATTTTACCATTTTAAATGTTGTTGTACTATTGAGTATTGCTGTCATATTGGAGTGTGAATGCATTATATGACCATGGGACATGCAAGTCTATAGTCAGCCTTCATTGTGTAAAATGGATGCAAGTGTTTTCCTTAGAAGTGTCAAGGGCACGTATGAAACTCATGGAGGAAGGCTTTAGGTGGGTGAGATTTTCTGTGTGTACCAGTTTGACTCACTCCCCCTTGGTTACTTCAGTGGTTCCCATTGGGTAAAGTTTTGAAACAACTGACAGCACACGTAAATCTCTTCCACGGTAAATTTAGAACACTCTTTGCTCTTGTCACAGAAGTCATCTAGTTTTTTTTTTAATTACGTAAAATGTGTTTGAAAGTACACCTGTGTACTCCAGACAGTTTTTATGACTGAGATATTGGGGACATATATTCTTAAACTACATATAATACTTAAATGAACCTGCCTGTAATCACCAAACAGATCCACAAAGGAATAATTTATAAAAGAATGCATCTTTTCAGATTCCTATTAGTCCTGCAGGGTATCAGCGGCGAAAATATCAGATCAGAAGCCAAATAAGCAATGTCTAACCACATTAACATAGCTAAAGTCTTGTCTCTAAAATCAGGTTCTTCCGTACTACCCAGACAATTCCATTTAGGTTCTTCCAGAAAACCACTGTTTTTAAGAGACACAAAACATTCATAAAGGGTCTTTGTATATGAACCCACCTTCTCGTTGTAAATGGCTGCCGTTACATGGCAGGAGGTAGGGAGGGGAGTGATCGAGGATGGGTGTCACAGGAGGGAGGCATCAGATGTTCCCTACTCATATCTGTCGCTGGGCAGATATGCAAATTTTTTACATGACTTTGGGGTGCACAACCCACCATCCCCCATGCCATTTGCAATTCAGCTATTCTAACTGTGGGTGACAAACACATTCCATAACTGAGAGGCCAGGAGCAAGAAATGCAGAGGGCCTTGCGACAGGGTTGGGGAGGGCGGAGGGGGATATAACGAGAGAAGTAGCTTTGTAATGTGAGGGGCGATGTGGTTAAGGCATAGGACATGCTTAATAATTATCAAGGTTATAGGAAAAAATAAGAAATGGAAATGAATGGCAGTAAGAGCAGGTAGAAACAAAACCAATCGGTTTATATTTGTCGAAGCATGCCGGTGAGGACATTTTTGTATTCAGAATATTCATCCTTTGACTGACAATTATATCAGTTATGTGTGCTTTCTACATGAATTGATTTTTTTGTTGCTGTTTTTGTTCCCCAACCTCACCTGACCTGTTGTTTATGGTCGACATTAATCCAACAATGCAAAGATTCAGTTTCTAGTCAAGTGTTTAGAGGAATGGGTTTGCCAGATTGACGTATAACGATATCATGACATGCGGAACGACGCCATTGTAGGTCTAGTGCTTCATCAACAATTTTTTTATTTTGTTCATTGTTTTATCTGATGGTCATTGTTGAGTATAATAACAATTCGTGTCTGCAATAAAATTTAAATGTGATTCTTTTGCTTCCTGACACTGAATAACTGCAGCAGAGACACGAAAAACAACATGTAACACAGTTATACTGTACAAGATTAGGTTATATAGACAAAAAAAAATAAATTAAATGATACTAAATGCAAACACCAGGCAGTGTGGAAATGTGCTTTTATTAAGATTATTTGCAGATTTTTTTATTAAAAAGAAAATTTTGTAGGCTGCCCTTCTGTAATGAGGTGAAATGTTACTATTTGACTCTGTGAGCTAAAATGAAAACATTTTGGCTTGTGAATATGATGACCAAAGTAACTCAAAGTAAATAATGATTGATGGATGTTCAAAAGAAAATGAACTTTGGCTGTTGAGGATGTATCCTTATTTCTGCCAAGAAAGAATTGTGACAGCGCATTAAAATGCTTACACCTACCCAATGAGGATATTGCACATCATACTTAATCATACACCTCATTGAGGATACTTATTATTTTGGCAGCAGTTATGAAGCTGAATATTTGTCAGACCAGCTACTTGTTTAGATACGAAAATAAGGTGGAACTCCATGGAACAATGATTTGTGTGAATGAGTACTTTCATTCCATTCCATCATTCCCATTCTTGGTGAATCAGACGGCAATCCTGGAGGTAAGATGTGCATTAATTACTGTCTGAAATCATTTTAGTGTGACCTACTTTAAAACTGACAGTTAATAAATTCAGCATTCCAAAGAATGAAATATTCATGAACTTTCCTACGCAATACCAGACAATAACAAACGAAGTTTGATTAAAATTTTAGTATATTACATATATATTAAGTATAAAGAAATCTGGTACTTCATTAATATGCACTTTCATTTCATGATAATGCTGTTATATATTACATGTTTACATTTTAATTTGCTTAATATATGATATATGATATGATATCCTAATATGTATTTATATACTTGTATGTTTATCTGGATGTATATACTGTGTATATATATATATATATGAGAAAATCTAGTGTAGTTGCACATGTAGCCTGTGAGAAGAACTACAGCTCCTCCTGTCCGCCTGGGTGTTACAGGAATCTTTCTGCTCCACTCCATCCAGCCTTTCTCACACTTTGGCCTTGCTCTGCCGTGCCATATTGATTCAAATGTATCTGTTGAAGGGTGGATAATCAATGCAAATCACTAACCCTAGGCTCCACAAATAGGACACGTTAGATTCACCGAGAGGCTATAGCAACTGAAGGTCACTCCATTACCACAAAACATTGTTTTTTACGCTTGCAATACCCCCTAGCTTCACTCCCCCTATAGAGGTGTTTAGTGCTGACGCAGAATCACTGGATTGAATTTTGCTACACCATGCTTCCCTGCAGCAAGAAGGTCCATAGCTGTAAGGTAGGTGCAATTAATAATATGTGATATAAAAACTTTTTCTTTTTTTTCAAAAACACAGTGAAGTATAAAAATATATTAACATGGAAGCAATCATGATTTGGGTCATTGTCAAGTTAAAGTTGATGAGTGACACGGCTAAATGGAATGTTTGTCTTTATATATATATATATATATATATATATATACACACACACACACACACACACACACACAGTTTTCACTCTGTTATCTTTT